>PVKC010003269.1:18475-40266 GCA_004027635.1 Crocidura indochinensis
TTTGGGGGGGGGGGGGAAGCACCCGGCGGCGGCACTCAAGAATTACTCCTGGCTCTCTGTTCAGAAATCGCTCCTGGCAGGCACAGGGGACCATATGGGATGGCAGGATTCGAACCACCATTGGTCCTGGGTCAGCGGCTTGCAAGGCAAAAGCCCTACCACTGTGCTATCTTTCTTTCTTTCTTTCTTTTTTGGTTACACCTGGCAGCACTCAGAGTTATTCCTGGCTCTATTCCCAGAAATCACTCCTGACAGGCTCTGGGGACCATATGGGATGCTGGGATTTGAACCACCATCCTTCTGCATGCAAGGCAAATGACTTAACTCCAAGCTATCTCGCTGGCCCTCTGTTATTTTCTTTTTAATAGATGCTCCTATTATGCAAATATTTCTCCAAGGCCACCTTTCTAGGCCATAGTGCACTTATGGTCTATTTGCCAAAAGCAGATCAGCACTCTATCTCTTAGAGATGTTTTGGGCTTATTCTTTCCTGAAGACTGGAGGTTCCCATCTCTGAGAGGGACCTGAGGTTTGTTGAGGGTTAGTCATGTGGCTAGATCTATCTAATTGTTTCTTGTTCTTTAATTTATTTTTATTTAAGCACTTGGTTACAGAAATGTTCATAGTTGGGTTTCAGTCATTGAATGTACACCAACATTCATCCTTCACCCTTCACCCTTTAACTTTTCTGCCACCAATGTCCACCATTTCCTTCCTCCCCTACCCCCTGCCTGTCTCTGGGAAAGGTATTTTGCTCTCTTTCTCACTATCATTGTAATGATAATTGTCAGTATGGTAAAATTTTTTTTTTTTTGGTTTTTGGGTCACACCCGGCAGCGCTCAGGGGTTACTCCTGGCTCCATGCTCAGAAATTGCTCCTGGCAGGCACGGGGAACCATATGGGGCACTGGGATTCGAACTGATGACCTTTTGCATGAAAGGCAAATGCCTTACCTCCATGCTATCTCCCGGGCCCCAAATTTTCTAACTACACTCATTGTTCTTTGTAGCAAGCTTCATATCATGGGCTATTTTTCCCAGCCTTCATCTCTATTGTATCTGGATGTTATTCCTATAATATCTTTTATTTTTCTTATATCCCACATATGAGTGAGACTGTACTATGTCTATGTACTTTGCCTACTTCTGACTCATTTCACACAGCATAATAATTTCCATGTAATCCACGTATAGGTAAATTTCATGACTTCATTTTTCCTAACAGCTGTGTAGTATTCCATTTTGTAGATGTGCTATAGTTTCTATAGTCACTCGTCTGTTGTCAGGCATCTAGGTTGTTTCCAGATTATGGCTATCATAAATAGTGCTGCAACAAACATAGTAGTGTAGAGGGCATTTTTGTATTGTGTTTTTGTGTACACCCCTAGGTGAGGTATTGCTGGATCATATGTGAGCTAAATTTCCAGTTCTTTGAGGAATATCCATATTGTTTTTCACAAAGGCTAGACTAGATGGCATTCCTGCCAGTAGTGAATGAGAGTTCCCTTGTCCCTGCATCCATGCATGTGCCTGTCTAATTGCAATGAAAGAAGGTCTCAGCTCTGTTCCGATCTTAGTTATCTAACCTCATTCCATTAGAATGCTTTGTAAATCTCAGATTTTTCGTTTGGTGAGAGTGAGAGAGGAGGACATGCCTTACCTGACTTCCTACTATTTGTTCAGAACATAGCATATTTAGTACAACTCCTGTCAATTCCATGTTGGATAATTATTCTGGAAAACCTAATATGGAGATCAAAGATTTGGAGAAGAACCTTCAGTGACTGACAGCTGCTGTAACTGAGGCAACTAATTAGTATAGATTAGTGGCACACTGCACGTTAGCTGTGCATGACATGATCTTGCTGTCCAGGGTTCATTTCCTGTGCTTAGAGTAATGCTTTAAAAGTAAAGAGAAAATAGAACATCATGCATGTGAGTGAAAGCCTTCAAATCTATTGATATATAAACACTGGTGTGTGGGGAGCAGAGGGGAATGAAATGAAATATAGATGAATAGTTTTAGTAGATTCCAGGACCATAAGAAGATATAGACACTCCCTGCATTTATCTGCAAGTTATTTTTCCCCTCCTTGGTGTGCTCCCAATTTTTATATTAAAGCTCAACTCAGATGTTACTGCATTTGAAGGTAGGGCCATTAGAGGAGGATGATGGAGGTAAAAGGGAGCCAGTAAGGTGAGTTTTCTCCCCATCTGAACTGTCTCAGTAAGAGGGAATTGGGACCCAGATTAGAACCAGAGAAGAAACCAGAAGACATGGGGAAATGTCTGACCTGTTACAAGCCAAACGGTTTCAGAAAAGTTCAAATTGTAACAGTAAAACTTAGCATACAGAGCTGTGGGAATTTGTTTGCTTGAGCACCAAGCCTGTGACGTTTGTTAAATAGCCTTAGAAGAGTAGTACATATCCATTAGATTGGTACCCTGCATTCTTCCAGTACTACAATGTGAGGACCACTGGCCATAACTTTCAAAGTGAATCTGGAATTGTAATGAATATATTTATGCAATGAACCAAGAAAGGGGGAGAGAAGAAGGTAGAGTGAATCTCAAGTGTATCCTTGCTTGTGGGTTCCTTCAGGGAGATTTATCCCTGTGTGACCTCATCAGTGTACCAGGGTAAGAGAGGAAATAGATAAAGGGGACAGTTTCTATGTCCCAGTTCTGCTCTTAGACAGGAAAGCAGCTCTCTCTTCTTTCCATCTTTTCCTCTTTCTTCTACAAGTTGGACACCTGCACTCTCACCATAGTCTAAATCTGTGTCATATATGTCAGGATCCACTCCCTGAAGGTCCTATAAGATGAACAAATCTAGGCATCCTTCACTCACCTTCTGGGTGTCCCACAGAACACTTGGAGGTGTCAAAGGAGTTTCCATGTACATGGAGATGTAGATGGAATTCTTTAACTTCTACTTCTTTTCTGAAAGTAGGAGGAATCCGTTCTATGGAGGGTCCCAGAGATTGCAGGGGGGAGTATTTATGTGGGAGAGTTAGGTATTGCTACATTTCTGGCTATGCAAACTTTCTTATCCTGTAATTGGAGGTCTGGGAGAATGATGTACTTGAAGATCTGCATGGCAAAAGCACACTGGGGTGCTGTCCATGCCTGCAAAGCTTCAGGACTGTGAGGAAGTGGTGGAACCATGCTCACCTTTCTATCCATTGAGGATAATAGGGTTGAGGCACTTTGACACTGCCAGGTCAGTGGTGCTGCAAATGAGAGGGCATATTTGTGGGGTTTAACTTGGGGGCCTCAGTAAGCCACACGTTTACACTGCATCAGTTTCTGACTTAATATGAGGTGCACAGTGGTGCTTCTCTTATCCAGATGTATCCATGAACAAATGAAAATCTGCAAGGGAAGTGCTTAGGAGAGTTTGGGATGAGGACAATGATAATGGTGGTGAACACAACTGTATGGCAAGGCCTTTACAAAAATTAGGGAAGATTTTCATCATGCCGCATTACTAGTCTGAGTACCCAAATCTTCCAACCCAGAAGAAATAGCCTCTGTCACCTCCCCACTGTGCATCCACCCCCACACCATTCTCAGGCCAGTTTTGAGGGCAAGGATCCAAGATTCAGTCTCTTGTCTAATTCTTCCTCAGGGAAGCTAGGCCCGGGGGAACCAGGAACAAACAAGGAGGAGGAGGCAGCCCCACTCACCTTTCTCAAGACTTTCTTGATGGATAGAACATCTGGCAAGCTGCAGGTGTCTCCTTGGTCTATCTTTTGCCGACTTGATAATAGATGATCTAATCTATCTCTCTACAGCACTTCCTTCTCTGTGCGGGTGACAGAGATGAAGCATTCCCATCCTTCACCTGGAGGAAGCTGCACTTCCCGGGGAGCTGCTGCTTGGCTGGCTGCAGGCAGCAGGGGTGGGGGGCAGTCTGGGAGGTTGCCACACATTCTGCTTCTAGGCATTGCTGTGTGCTGGACCTCCCATGGATGGCTGGGAGTCGCTGGCCAAGCAATGAAAAATCAGAGGCATCTTATCCCATTGGCATTTTCTATAGAAGGCAAAACACTGGCCCTCCTCCATTTAAGGCTATGTTTTGCTGAAATATGCCATGATTATATGCATGCAGAGAAAAAAATAGTCCCAGAGATTATTTCCAAAAGCAATCGGTCCAAAAGCCTGTGTTGCAGCATTACAGAAGTATTGTTTGTGGATGACTGAGTTGTAGAGCACCCACCTTGCAGGCATAGGCCACCATGTTGCTCCCCAGCACTGCCCACATGATAAGTACCATCTTGGGGAGCACCGAAACAGCATGTTTGGCATAATTTTCACAGCAACAATGAAGATATCCAGGCCAGCCCCTTCCCTGTATTATGTCCCTTTTTACCGTTGCTTATCTCTGCTCTGAATTGCTCATATGCCTTTGAACTTGAAAAAGAAAAAAAAGGGGGGGGAGAGATAGCATGGAGGTAAGGCATTTGCCTTGCATGCAGAAGGTCGGTGGTTCGAATCCCAGCATTCCGTATGGTACCCTGAGCCTGTCAGGAGTGATTTCTGAGCATAGAGCCAGGAGTAACCCCTGAGTGTTGCTGGGTGTGACCCCCAAAACAAACAAAAAAACCACAAGCAAAGTCACAGAATCCCTGCATGTCTCCAGCAGCTATTCCTCAACCTCCAAACTTTATTTTGTTAGTTCTCTGTGACCTGGAGTTTCAGACTCCAATTTAATTTCACTACCACTCAGCCTTATATAGACTGCTGACCTGACTTGGTTTATTTATTGGCTAATGGATAATTGATTGCTAATGTTATTGATAGCTAATAGATACTTAACTGACTTCCATGACTTTTGTATATTCAAGCATTCTGAAAACAAACATTCTTGCATATGTATTTTCATGTGCAAAAATTCTCTCTTGTATGCACATGGATCATGGCATGTGTATGCAGCTTCATCTCCTCTAAATATTACAGAATTTCACCCTTGCTGATTTCCCAATGTATACTTGCATCCAAGAAGTAAGGATTTCTTATCGCACTGCTGCTTCACCAACATCAAAGTGCCAGACTTTATTTTTTGGCTTTTGAATAATATCCAACAATACTCAGAGGCTATTCTGGTACCTTGACAATGCTCAGGGAATCATGTGGCACTGGGGACTGAACTCTATCTCACATTTGCAAGGTAAGTTCTCTCCTGATGAACTATATTCCCCAAGGATTTGTCAGACTTCTTAAAATGATTTATGCTGAGAGGCACCTCCTCAGAGTTTACTTGCTCTTTCAGGGTGAGTTACATGAGTTGGGCTTCTATACAGGAAGACCCCTGACAACAGTGAAGTTCAGCTCAATGTTGGAAATGATGCAGTTGTCACTGTGACAGGAAAGGGTGTATTTTCTAGTTTCATTTGACATCATACATTCTTGTTCTTGTGACTGAGTTGGAAGTTTTACCACTCTGAGAAGCCTCAGCCTTCATGTGAAAATGAAAACATAATGATATCAATGTCAAAATGTGGCCAGAGAATAAAGAGATGAGGGGATCAGCCCAGTGATTACCACAATAATGCTTGGTAAAGTGGAGGCCACACTATTCTTCCTTCATTGGTCCTGCCCTTTGCGCTTCTCTTCTTCCCCAATTTTTTTTCATGAACTAGTAAGAAGGTAGCTGTGTTACCTGCAAACATAAAGCAAATGCTTTCATGAGGCTTCCAACATTGCTAGCATGGTCATCTTTTGGAATTTCTTTTTAACGAGTAGGTAATTATGCTTTGTAACTCTTACCATAAATTTCCATTGGCTACCCTTCTGAGCCAAACTTCACTCAGTGGTGGACAAAGAGATTAGTCTAGAATCCTTAAAAGCTCATCATCTACCTATGGGGAGAGAGACAGATCTTAAGTAAATAATTTCAAAAGCAAAACTATCATTTCAGGTCAGGAATGTGGCTCAAATGCTTGAGCAATGTTTAGTATAGTTGAAGTCCTGAGTTCTATTCTCAGAACCGCAAATGCCATGCTATAAGCAAATGTTTGATCCTCAAACACTGCCAGGTGTGGATCCTCATAAATAAATAAAAAAACTAAGGGATGAAACCTCAAATTGTAATAAGTGCCAGGATATCTGCGATAAGGAGCATTAACGAGAATTATAGGGTGGACATATTTGTGGAAGGAGATTGAGAAGCCTGTATAAGGAGGGCCTGAAGTGGAGAGATAGAAAAGTGTGAGTGTCACACCTATATTCATTGCAGCACTATTTACAATAGCCAGACTCTGGAAATAACCAAGATGCCCATCAATAGGTGAATGGCTAAAGAAACTGTGGTACATATACACAATGAAATATTATGCAGCTGTCAGGAGAGATGAAGTCATGAAATTTTCCTATATATGGGTGTACATAGAATCTATTATGTTGAGTGAAATAAATCAGAGGGAGAGAGATATACACAGAATAGTCTCACTCATCATCATGGGGTTTAAGAAAAATTTTAGACATTATTGTAATAAGAACCAGAGACAATAGAGTTAGAGGCTGGAAGGGCCGGAAGGACTGACTCTCAATTTAAAGCTCACTACAGAGTGGTGAATGCTGTTAAGGAAATAACTACACTAACAACTAGCATGACAATGTTAAAGAATTTGAGAAGTAGAATGCCTGTCACGAATACAGGCAGGGGTGGGGGATGTGGGGGCATTGGTGGTGGGATTATTGCATTTGTGAAGGGGTATTCTGTTTATGACTAAAACCCAACTATAAGCATGCTTGTAATCATGGGACTTAAATAAAGTTTTTGGTTTTTTTTTTTTTAAGAGAAGTGTGAGTGAGTCTCCAGGTGTAGAAAAGGAGGAGTCAAGACCCTGAATGAGGATATTTGATTCAGTGGGAACATAGTGGAATGTCCCTGCTACTGGGCCAATGAGGTAGAAGAACAGAGGAAGTGCTTGAATGGGCAGACGCAGTTCCCTAAGAACTGGCACGTGGTTTTCCATTGCCCAGTTCCTGTTCCTGTTCATCTCTAGATGCTCACATTCTGGGACCCCTCTGCCCCTGCTGGAGTTGTTTTTTTCTGCCTAGAGTGTACTTTCTGGGGTCCGAGTGATAGTGGAGTGGGGGTGGGTGTTTGCATACAGCTGACTGGAATTGAGTCCCCGGTATCCCATATTGTCCTCCAAACCCTACCAGCAGTGACTCCTGAATTCAGAGTTAAGAGTAAGTCAGCAAACAAATTAAAAACCAATCTCTTGGTCAGAACTTTGTATTCAGCAAAGCTCCTGCTGTTTCCTAGATCCCAGCACCCTGCTTTTCCCCCAGAATTTTGTCTGCAACAATATTCTCTTAACACCTGTAGCATTTTTAGCTGCTTCTTTTCTAGGCTTCTTGTCAATACCTGCTCTACTTTTATCAGCCTATGCTTCTAGGGGCAAGAAATAAGACCTATTCTCTCAGAGGCCCTGTCTTCCTCCCATACCCATTTTTTTTTTTTGCCTCAGATATTCTCTTCACAAGGGGCTGAATGGAATATATGCCGTGCTCTACCTGGAATACCTCTTGAAAGTCCTTAGCTCCTGTTACTGAAGCTGTTGGTTACCTTTCCAAAAATCTAGTCTCTTCTTTCTTATCAACAGAACCACAATTTTATTTAACTGGAAATTTGTGTCAATAAAAAGCTACATTTCCTAATAGCCATGCTCTTAAGGTATAAACAGAAACTGTTGGGTATATCAGAAGATACTTGAAAGTTGGAAATTTATTTGAATACTATGCCATTTACCCTGTTATCCTGTATCTAATTTGGAATCTGGGTGTGACAGCAGAAGCCTTACCAATCTTATTGAACCAGGAGGCAAAGTTGCTGATTAAAACTAGTCACAAAATTGATAGAACAATGAGCACACCTAGAGATGAACAGGAACATGAACTGGGCAATGAAAAACCATGTGCCAGTTCTTAGGGATCTGTGTCTGCCACTTGTGCCAAGTCTGAAACATCATGCCAGTCTCTGATAGTACAAATCAGGACTTGTGATCAATCTTTTTTTTTTTTTTTTGGGCGGGGGGGCTCATACCTGGCAATGCTCAAGGGTTACTTCTGGCTCTGCATTCAGAAATCAAGGGGACCATATGGGATGCCAGAATTTGAACCACTGTCAGCCCTGGATTTGCTGCATGCAAGGCAAATGCCTTAGTGCTGTGTTGTCTCTCCAACTCCCATGTGATCAGTCTTAAGTCATTGTTACTTCCATATTGTTATAGACAAACCCAATCTTTTTTTGATTGTTTTTTTTTTATTGTTTCTTCATTTGGGGGACATATCCAACAATGTTCAGGGGATATTCCTGTCTTGACATTCAGAAAACCCTCCTGCCTTGTGCTCGGGAGACCATATGGGATGATGGACATTGAACCTGCCTTAGGTGCTTTCCTACCTGCTCTATTATCACTCAGGCCTCCCAACAAATACAGCTTTTACTGAACTATCTCTATGAACTCTCTCTTTCACCTCTATATCTCTCTCAAGCTTATCTATATTCTCACATTGAATAATTAAAATTATACCATTTTTTAGTGCCACCACTTTGGAACTGGTCTCATTCACCTGCTTAGTAAAAATGTCTTGCTATATACCTATATACTTAGAAGGTACTGGATTTTGTTCTGAATGTACAGAAAGCAGAAGACCCCCTTCTTTTTTCCTTGGGTGTCAGTGAGGAAAGGAGTTTGCTTATCAGATAAAGCAGTTGACCTAAATCAGGAGAGAGCATTGAGCACTGCAACCTAAGAAGAGCTAAAAAAAAAAAAAAGAAACATGATGAGAAGGTCAAGCTATTAGGCCTCAGAGTCCATGAAATTGTTATAATTTTTCTGTCTATGGACTCTTGGTGTATATGTCTATGCTTGACTCCACCAAGGAATTGATCTCTAAAGGAATTTATGGTTCTTACAATAAAGATCCACTGGAGTGGTGACATGAAGTACCCAGAAAACATGTCTTAAATGATAAAGGCTAAATTTGCCTTTGTCCATAAAATATATCAGTGTTGCTTGGATACGTAAAAGATTACCTATGTTAGTACTTTGTATCACTGAACTGGGAGAAATGGATAACTCACTTTTTTTCTACTTTTCGGAGCTCCTCTTGGTTTGGACTCTAGTTCAAGTTTGTTCTCACTATCATTAGACTTCTCTTCTAATTCTTTGGAACCTAGTCAAATGAACTCTCCATAATCAGAACCCTTAAGAAGGCCAAGCAGCACTACCAGGCAAATTATGAGTTTTCAGCCTATCTGAGTATTGTTTGTGGATTCCCAGAAAAATTCCAGAGCATTCTAAGAATAGCCAGGAAAATGAACAGATGTATAATAACAAAGATTAAAAACAAGACCTCATTTGAGAATGTGGGGTCCTGGGTTCTGATCAAGGAGGAAAGCCATTTTGTAAAGGCCACATGTCAGGTTTGTCTTAAGTTATGAACAAGGAGGGATACCATTGTATAAGGACCACATGATATAAACCTAATGCTAGTTTTTCTCAATCTATTTCCATTAACACCACCCCAAGCAACCTGGCCATACCAGGTAGCCTATCTGGAAAGGACACAAGGGAGTAGTAGGAAGGTATCCTAGCCAACAGACAATCATTTTAGAGCTCATTAAAAATCTAGAACCTCCTTAGATTCCCTTCATATATAATTTAATTTATATATAAATTTAATTTATAATCTAATTTATCGACTCCTGCAAGAGACAACCTGACCATCAGTTTGGACATGTTGGTAGATGGATTAACATTTTCTTTAGCTTACTCCAATTATGTGGTCTCATCCTTTGACTCTGGGCTCTAACAAGAATCATTTTCACAGATTTCCATGAAAAGATACCTCGTCCCTGGTTTCTGTGGGTTGTCATTCAGTCTGCCTTAAGAAAGGGACTACACTGATCCTTATTTTGATGATGAAAAAGAAACAGATTCAAAGAGGGAAGTCCATTTGCCCAAGATCACACAGCTCTTAAATCGTGATATAGAGCCAGGAAATCTCATTTTGTTTTATTGTTTATTTTTGTTTTGTTTTGTTTGGGGGCCATACACAGCAATGCTGAGGGGTGACTCTTAGCTCTGTGCCCAGGAAACACTGCTGACAGTACTTGAGAGATCACATGCAGTTTTAAGGATCAATTCTATGCAAGACAAGAGACTTAACCCCTGTACTATTTCTTCTAATTTTAAAGGTCTTGTGGGAGTTTTGTTTGTTTGTTTGTTTGGTTGGTTGGTTGGTTTTTGGACCACAACCAGTGACACTCAAGGGTTACTCCTGGCTCTGTGCTCAGAAATTACTCCTGGCTTTGGGGGACCATATGGGATGCAGGGGATTGAACCCAGGTCTGTCCTGGGTCAGCCGTGTGCAAGGCAAATACTTTACTGGCTGCACTATTGTTCCGGCCCCTAAAGCTTTTGTTTTTCATTCCACTTTCCAAATCACTTCAGGGGTTTCCTCAGAATTGGAGGACTGGGGGTGTGGGGGGTGTGAGGGGGTAGAGGAGTGAACTCCAGCAAAAGCCCCACAGAGGGTGGAAGAGGGAATTATCTTCCAGAGACTCCTGTAACAAATCTTCCAAACTTGACTGCCTGAAACTACAGGCTTGAGTTCTGTTTCTGGACTGTGTCTAGGACACAGTCTGTTGTTGACTCTTCCAGCTTCAGGGACAACCAGCATGCTTTGTCTTGTGATCACAAATCTTTCCCCTAGCCCTTGATTTTTTTTTTCCTGCTTCCTCTATGTTCAGACTCCTTCTAGACCTCTTTTACCACAATGTCTGATTTCAGCAAAGGACTATCTGATTAATCCAGAATATGTCTTATTAATTAATTAATTAATTTTTTATTGGTGTTTAGATCACACCAGGCTGTGCTCAGGTCTTAGTATTGGTGGGGCTCAAACCTGGGTCAACTATAAGCCTTAACTAATGCACCTACACAAAGACCTCATTTCCAAATAAAGTCCCTTTGAAAGTTTCCCAGCACTGGGCCCTGTGACACCTTGGCTCTGTGCCATGCAAGAGAAGCCCCTTCTTCACACTCTGAGTGACCAGAATCCCCAGTGAGAAGCCTGTTTCTCAGCCTCCCTCTGGGTCAACCAGAGCATAACTGGCAGAGAATTTAAACCCAACATGACATAATGTTTCTCTGAAGGTAATTCTGCCTCTAAATTATTTGCAAATGTTCCTAACATTCCTCCCCCCAACTCTTTGTAGGATTCAGAGCCAATTTGTAATAAGCAAGAGCAGTTTGACCCAGATTAAAAGATACAATTAGTCTGTCTGCATGGTAAACCTAAAAAAGTACTACTTACAACAAGTTATTGTTTTTTTGACAGTAAGAGATGTCCTGGCAGAACAATAAAGCCCCCACCACTGATAAGAGCCTTGTAATTTACTCAAGAAACTCTGGTGCAGAGACGGAACAGCTCTTTCGAGCCTTACAGGCTTCAGCAGGCTGCTCTGTAGCCTGAGAAGTGACCAGAGAGAAGATGGGTCATAGCTGCAGAAAAGAAAGCCCTGAGAGGGATGAGGGGCGGTGTGGGGGAGGAACTCCCCTATTGGGGTTGCTTTCTGCTTTCCTGGAAATGTGTACCTTGTAGGGCTTCCGCAAACATGGTGGATCCCTAAATTGAAACCTCACTCCACTGACTCAGGGACCAGCTATTCTGAAGGAGTGTATCCTGGGTGTGGAAGGGAGGCAAAACCTTAAAATATGAGTATAGTCTTAGAACAGTGATATTTTTTGCAAGGAAATTGGATCGGTTTACTTAATTTAAATTTTTATTATAATTTTGGCGCTTATAGTAATGCTAAAGTATGTGATATCTATACACTAAATTATTACACCCCACCACCACCAGGTTGGCTCTACTCTATCACCGATGCCCCTATGTCTCTTCTCATCTGACCCTCCTTCTCTCCCTCAAATTTGGTAACTGGTTTTATATCCAGTATCAATGACTTGTCATTGCTCAATAGCCAGTAACTCCTTGAGTCATGTTTGTCTCACAATATCTCGGCTGGGAATCTGGACATCCTGAACACCCACTGGGCAAACAGGTACATTTGAAGGTTTGGAGATCATGTCTCTCCCAAGGTTGAGGTCTTGGTTTTAGCAATAAGGGTGTGGGACTCTAGGGCTTTCCCACATAGCAGCTGTGGAATAAGTTGCTGGCTCTGGGTCCTTGGAGTGGTATCTTATATGATCAATCCCCCCATTTAAATCTTGGTGTTTGAGAATTGATCTTGAAATTTTATGAATTCATGATTCTTGCAATGAAAACCTGTAGGAATGGGTAAGGGGGATTTCCTCTTAAATATATTGGTTAAGATCCTAGGCTCCAGTACTACAGAATGGAAGCTCCTTTAGGGAGGGAATATAGGAAGAGGCCAACTGGTAAAATAAGATTTTGCTGGTAGACTCACAGCACTGACTTTTTTTTTATAACAAAGGAAGAATATGGAAACATCTGGTGTGATAATCAGAGCCCCATAAGGCAGAAAATATCAAAGAGTCCTCTTATATCCTGCATCTAGGGACTTCAACAGGAACTACCCTTGCCCTTTTCTTGAGTTTGGCCATCTGACTTCCAGAACTGCCAGGCAATTACCTCACATAGCTCAAGACCCCTGAATTGGTAGTTGGTGGTGCTTGGTGATAGCAAGCCAATGCATAGGCACCTCTGTGACTCAGGCAAGGGTCTTGCAGTTTTTGTACCTAACCAGCAATTTTCCATTTGTCACTTCCCATAACATCCATTTTGCCAGTCTCTCTTGCTTGAGATAGCAGTGAGTGACTCTGATCTTGATCTAGTCAAGGAGATTCCAGTCTATTGGGTGTTGCTAAGAAGGATTTTGCTGTCATGATAAAAGAGATGAACTAGACTTTCCCCACCTGTCCTTCATCCTTTCCATTGTGGACACTGAAGAGGCCAGCTTGCAAATTAGGAAGAGACCCAGAAAGTCTGAGTTTCTGACCCTATGATTGAACCACTAGTACAGGTCTTTTTGATATAGGGTAAAACAAGCCCTAATTACTTTAAGTGGGTGTTGTTATGGCTTATCCCTGCCTCCTGTCCAACATCTCTCACTGCTCCACTGTCCTGGGTGAGCATGCCTGTGAGTTTCAGGACTCTGGCCAGACCAAATTCACTTTGGCTGCCTTGCTTGCAGTAGGAAGCCTTGGACCATGGACAAATTTTGAACCACACATCCTAGAGCTGAATGGCTTCATCTTTGTTTCCCTAAGGAAAGAGGGGGGCACACAGCCGCTGCCTGGCTCTATAAACAGAAGAAGAGATAGAAATCATAAGAACACTGTGCATGAGAGCAGAGAAGAGTTGAGAGAGCTACAAGATGCCTTACAGAGCCTCATTCATTCTCATCCAACTCTGTCTGCTCTCAGCTCCAGAAAGAACTGCTTTGCCTTTTAACTCCCTTAGGCAGAAGGAGGGGCTGCCAGCTGCTGGGAGGGGACCAGAGTGAGCTTTGTGGGAGAAGGGCCTTATCCCAGAGCATGGTGTCTCAGGAAAGCATCAAGCAGTAAGACTAGATACCAAATGGGTACTGCCTTTTTCTTGCTTTTGCTTCCTCAGACTTGGAACTCCTCTGTAGATTTGTTCCCTCTATTCTTTTAAGTGCCAAGTACAATGTCTTCTGTCAGCAAGTGCTCAGTTCATGGTTGTGTAAATGAATAAAAATAGGAAGGTTGCCACACACACAATTGCTCTGACTTCTATTCTTTCTGGAAAGGACAGACTTGTGATCTGACTAGGTCATTCAGCTGGAGCTTACCCAGATACTAAAGTCATTAGTTCAAGAGCAGACATGTGATTCCCAACTGGGCCAATAGGACATCTTCCCTGAGATTTAAAAAAGTGGAGTAGGGAAAGAAGCTTTCTGTAGTCTGTAGTCCCTTTGAAGGCCTGGTTGCTACAGTCCCCAGCTGCTTGGAATTTGAAGAAAGTCCCCAGCAGTCTAATGTGTGTTAGGTTCACTTGCTCGGACATTCAACTTGACTTGAATGATCAAGAATCCTAATTATAACTCTCATTTGTTTAGTATTTGGGGTGGGCCATTCTGTTCTCTCATTCTCTTCTATCCCTGAACTACCAGGGCCCCAAGTTTGCCATTCTTTGATGTCAGAAACCATTCCTTTTGTAGATCCATGGGTATGCAATCACTGTTCAATTGCTTCATAGGGTGGAGAGGGTGTAGGTCACTGAGCAATCGCTAGGAAGGTGAAGTCACAATCACATTCTTCAAGTTCAATGAGAGGGCCAGTGTGTGCTTAGCTCTGAAGTACAGGTGTTTGCTTGTAAGTGATCAAGATTTATGCTCACATAGGCTAACTGAGCACATTTCACATTCACAATGAAGGATCTAGGTAGTCATCATTTAAGGAATTCAATAATAAATTAATGGTTGTTATAAAAAGAAGGGGAAAAAGTAAAGCACAGACCTTTGCATCTTCTCTCTAGAAGTGACCCACCATCTTGGTCATATTTCATTGTCTAAGACAATTAAATAAGACATGCAGAACTCAGCAGCAGAGGAGAAAAGATCATTTTTTTCCCAAGGGAGAGTCAGTATCTCCAGTGAACAGGACACTGTTTTATCACATCTCCCACCAAGACCACCTCTGTACCTACAGAGCACTACTGAGTGCTCAGGAATTACTTGTTTTCTCTTGTGCCATTTATCACAGTTGTAGGAAAGACTGAGTTTCTATTTATTCAATGTCTGTTTCATCCACTGGACTATAAATGGCCTTGGCTAGGATCTGTGTCTGCTTAATTGCTCTTACTCAGCATTTAGTCATTGTACATATTAGGACAATGGCTAAATTGTTCATAAGCAAATAAGAAAAGAATCCAGGAAGATATGGGCCCTGTCTTCACTCATGTGCAATTGCAGCTCTCTGTATATGTGTAGAACTATGCAAAGATCTGGGCGGGCTGGGATGGATAAAGCAGGAATGGCAACATGGACCATATCCCACTACCAGTGTTCAGCATCAAGAACTGGTGCTGGAGTAGAATTTCATCTAAGCTGCTCTTTTCCAAGCACCAGCAGGTTGATCATAAGCTATGTTATGCAACCTGGTATGAAACAAAATAGAACTCTGAAGGTGGCACCTCATTTTTCCAATGTTTGCACACCCCTCGAATTCTCCTAATGCACATACTGAGTTCTAGTAGGAAAAACTCTGGATGGACTATATCTAAAGTCCTTAAATTCTAAGCTCCTAAATTGAGCTCTAAATGGAAGTCGTAGTTCATCAAAAGACATGTCATCTGAAGATATGACATCCTCCCCTTCCAAGGTGATTGTGGTTACAGATACTGCTGGTTGTCTGTTCCCCAAAGAGGCAGAGACCCCCAGGGCCTATAGAGGCTGTTGCCTGAAGTGTCCTCAGTGGGGTCTGTGCCCAGGGCATTGATTCCTCTGCTAACTGGATGAGAAATTGCAGCACGTTTTCTTTGTGTGGCTCTTCCATGCATCTCTGTCAACGTCGGTTTACATTCTGGGATTGAACTCATTTGTTTCCTGTTTGCTTCTGGCTGCAAACTTCAGGCAGCTCAGCTTTGCTGCCCTGTGTTTGAAACTCGGTCTCCTCCTTTTCCTTCCCTCCCCCATCCTCAGCTAACCACATCTGAGAGCAGAGAGGATTAGCAGGCTCAGTACGATGTGATTCTGGCACTTAAATTCCCTACAGACACTCCTGCTACTGTTGAGAGCTGAGGCTAGAGCGAGCGAGGCTTTGATGAGGCAGAGAAGAAGGGATGAAGGAGGGTATGTGCATTCAACACACAGCTTGCGTACTGTTCAACTTGGGATACCCATATCCTGACAATAAGCAAGCAAGAATAATTACTATGGGATCTGAGCAATAGCGTAGCAGACTGGGCTCTTGCCTTGTAGACAGCCAACCCAAGTTTGACCCCCCTGGGTGAACATCCCATATGGGTCAACATCCAAATCCTTCTATGAATGATTCCCTAAGTATAGAGCCAGGAGTACGCCTTAAGCATGGCTGGTTTGGATCTCAAACCAAACATAAAAAAAAAAAAAAAAAAAAAAAAAAAAAAAAAAAAAAAAAAAAAAAAAAAAAAAAAAAAAAAAAAAAAAAAAAAAAAAAAAAAAAAAAAAAAAAAAACAAGCAGAAAAGAATAATCATTATGATTGGGTTGAACTTGGCTAAGATTTCAAAACATGCTTTTTAGATTATGCTTTCATTATTCTAGCCCCTAAGAGGTTTTTAGTGAGTGGAGAAAGATGGAATGATGTGATGTGAGAACCTGCATTTGGCCTTAAGAGATAGAACAAAGAACTTGTTCTATACCCTGAGTTGGAACCCTGGCACTGAATGGCACTCGATATAGCCTTGGTGGCTCTTACTCCTGCAGGGTGCCAAGGCATTGCACCTTCAAGTCCAACTATTAAAGTTGTGACACAGTTTTTAGATTATTGGTGAAGATCCCATGCCTCTATCTAGAGGTAGCCAGTAAAAGAAAAACAAAAATATGTATCTTTGACTCAAGAATTTATGTTTACTAATTATTACACAGTTTCCCCAAATTTTGATATTATGATGTTCATAGTATCAGACGAATAACAAACATTTCTAAATGTAATTAGCACGTTTGGGCCCAGAGTAGTGGGGATCAATGTGACTTTCTGAACATGTGAGAGAGGAAACCTCTTTGCAGAGATTAGAGATGGTCTGTGAGCCTCTCCCCTCATCTGTGTCCCTATCTGTATGTTTCAATTTTTAGAAAGTGACAGATGTGGAAGATACTGTCTGAGGATACCCACAATGATGAACTAAAACATTGATTGGTCAAAGGGTTAATTTCTCAGTGACTTTCTTCTCTAAACACACACAGTAAGTCATCTCAGTCACAGAAATATTTATCTTTATACCTCCATCCCCATCCTGCCATGGAACTTTCTACAAACTATTTTCATGTTGAGTACAAAAAAAGTAGATCCTTTAAGTTTTATTTTTACCCAAGATTGGCCTGCAAAACATTTAGCTACTAACTCAAAGCTGCACAATCACACATTCTATGCCCACCAATTCCATCTCCAGGACTGTATCTATCCAAAATGAGCAGACAAGTTATCCAGGATAAACATTCAGAGCAGAACTTGCAGACACAATCTAGAAGGATTATAGATGTCTGGGATGGACAATAAAATTAGGTTTGAATGATTACACTTTGCTTCAAAAATACCTGCAATGCTGAAGAATCTCATATCTGAGCTTCTGAAGAGGAATACAGCTCTAGAAAAGTATGTCCTGTATAATTTTAGGTGCTTAAGGACTTTAAAGATAGGGGAAACAAAATAAAGTTCATTTTTAAAATTTAGGATCATTTTTGACCTGAGTGGACTGGAAGGGAGGTTTAAGGGGACTTCTGGGATACCATATTCACTGGGGCAACTGTAACATTCAGACCATGGAAGTTTTTGATTTGTTCACGAATGAGTCTTGAGTACCTCTAATAGTACCAGGCTTGGGGGACCATATGGACTGCTGGGGTATAGAAACGCAGTCTATCCTAAGCTAGCACCAGCAAGGCAGATGCCTTACTGCTCTGTGCCACTGATGAAACCCCATCTCTTCTATTTTCATTCCACAGAGTGTTGAGGAGATGGCTTAATGGCTTTCATGTTTGCCTAACAAGCATGATGCTCCAAAATTGTTCCCCAGAGCCACCTGCAAATATTGAGAGGATCCTGACGACATTATGATCTAAAAAGTACAAGTAATAGATTTTTATTTTCAAAATAATCTGGCATCATGGGCAATAGTAGAATCTTCCATGTACCCAATTTTCTCCCCCAAGGACCCTAACATGGACCTAAAAATAAAATACTAAGGTTCAGGAAGAAATTCAGCTTGCCTCAGCAGGCCAGATCCCCTAATTCCTCAATCCCAGTGAAGCCAGAACTGAATGAGGATGCATTAAGCTTTGATATAGAAATCTTTTACCCTAGGACCTGGGCAGCAGCTCAACAACCATTGGGAATGTTATATAGCTAAGTCTGACAACTTTGTTAGCAGTTTAGTAAAATATATGGCTGCTGTTTGCCCACAGATCATGATGAAAAGTGTATAAAACCCAGATAAAAAATATGTAATGAGTGAAAAAAGAAGTGGCCAGGCCCATCTTTCTGCTCAGAGCCATCAGTGACTATTCATGACCAGTTTTCTGCTGTAGCAGAATAATAATATGACATTTGACCTCATATAACACATTAGCTTAGCATTCTGGACCAGTCAGACAGCAGCCTCAGCAGGGATGCATTTCTCCTGGAGATCTTGCAAGAATATTCTGACTCTTTATCTGTTTCAGTACCAAGAGGCCACCGGTTCCTTGGCTCATGGCCCCTTCCCTTCATCTTCAAAAATGGCAAATCTGATTGTTCCTGACACTTCTGATGACCTCATAGCAAAGGAAGAATTTTTTCTTTCTCTCCTTCCTTCCTTCCTTCCTTCCTTCCTTCCTTCCTTCCTTCCTTCCTTCCTTCCTTCCTTCCTTCCTTCCTTCCTTCCTTCCTTCCTTCCTTCCTTCTTTCCTTCCTTCCTTCCTTCCTTTCCTACCTTCCTTTCTTCCTACCTTCCTACCTTCCTTCCTTCTTTCCTGCCTGCCTGCCTTCCTTCTTTCCTTCTTTCCTCATATTCTTTCTCTTTCTCTCATTCTTTCCTACTTAATTTTTAAAGCCATTTTTATTGAGGTACCCTGATCTACAATGCTAGTAATCATGCTTTTCATGGATATGTCATTCCCATACCACACCTAGCACCAGAGAACCCACCACTATCCACCAATGTCTACATGATCCCACCTGCCCCTACCTACCCACATATGCAAATCTTTAGTTTTGTTGACTTTGACCCTTTGTTGATCCCTTATTATGTTTTCATTTTATCTCATATTTGGGATAGATCTCACTATTTTATTCACCTTTGTTGTGCATTTTGGTGAAACCTATAGACTTAAGGGAATGGAGTTAATATGGAATTTCACAAAGTTGTGAGTCAATGATTAGTTGATTAAGTAAAAAAATATCTTTTTAGAAACATATAACCAATCCAAAATTAATATGAATTATTCTGTGCTATTATAGATTAAGATTTACATGAATAGATAAATCTTACAAAGGCAAAATTTAGTAACAGTGAAGAGAGCTAATGATTTAAAGGGAAAAAAATATATATTTTTTTGAGGCCACAACATGCAGTGCTCAGGTATTCCTCTTTGTACTCGGAAATTGGTCCTAGACAGCTCAGAGGATCATATAGGATGCTGGAGATCAAACCTGGGTAGGCTGCATGCAAGGCAAATGTCTTATCTGCTGTACTATTGCTCTGGCCCCAATTGGAGAATATGAATAGACGGATAGAAGTATAAAAGTGTGTTTTGACGTAGGAAAAGAATTATTAGCTTTATGTTAGAAAATGTTATATAATAGACATAGCTTAAGTGTCTGCATTAATAAGGCCAGGATTATAATACAAGTATCTATGGATGTAAGAAACAAACCTGGTCAGATATGCATTAATGTAAATTAAATGACAATTCATTATTGTCAGTGCATACCATTCCTTAGCAGGAGAGGAGTAAATAACCCTTTCTTAAACTATTAGCATGCAACCATAAGCCCAGTGAGTCATGCCATACCCCATGCCAAGTGCTGAGATGTTTGTTGCCTTTTAAAGAAATTCAGTTAATGCCTCTTGCAAGATTGCTAGTCCATAGATTCCCTAATTTGTTGCTTGTCCCTGAAGCTCAATATCATTCATTCAGATATGTATGATAATCTAGAAAGATAAAGTATTCCTGGTGACATATACATTTAATTTGTTTTGCTCTCTATTCCTCCATTCTCTTCTTACTATAGAATCTTACTTGACATATCTTCTGTGAATCTTATGGGCCTTCCATTATATGTTAGTTTATTTTTATTCCTACAACTATCAATATTGTGGTTTTTTTTTTTTTTTTTTTTTTTTTTTTTTTTTTTTTTTTTTTTTTTTTTTTTTTTTTGTTTTTTTTTTTTTTTTTTTGGTTTTTGGGTCACACCCAGCAGTGCTCAGGGGTTACTCCTGGCTCCATGCTCAGAAATTGCTCCTGGCAGGCACGGGGGACCATATGGGGTACCGGGATTTGAACCGATGACCTTTTGCATGAAAGGTAAACGCCTTACCTCCATGCTATCTCCCGAGTCCCTCAATATTGTGCTTTGCCATTTTGCTCTCAATATTGTGTTTTGCCATTTTGAATACAACCTGTTTTTGAATTTTCCTACTTGAGTCTATTTTTGCTGAGACATTTCAGACATCTTGGATCTTGTGCTTTTATTCCGCAATTGGGAACTAAATTTTTAAAAATTATTTTTTAAATTTTATTTAAAGAGGGCCCAGAGAGATAGCACAATGGCGTTTGCCTTGCAAGCAGCCGATCCAGGACCAAAGGTGGTTGGTTCGAATCCCGGTGTCGCATATGGTCCCCCGTGCCTGCCAGGAGCTATTTCTGAGCAGATAGCCAGGAGTAACCCCTGAGCACCGCCGAGTGTGGCCCAAAAACCAAAAAAAAAAATTTTTATTTAAAGAACATGTACCACATAGTTGATCGTAATGCATTTATTTCCAGATAAGTGACAGCAAAGTTTTTGTTTTGTTTTGTTTTTTGAGGGTCATACCCACTAGAACTCAGGGGTTACTCAGGAATAGCTCTTAGCTCAGAAATTGTTACTGGAGGCCTCGGGGGACCATATGGGATGCTGGGATTCGAACCACCATCCTTCTGCATGCAGGGCAAACATCCTACCTTCATGGTATCTCTCGAGCCCTTGAGCAAAATTATGTTTTAAAAAGTATAGGAAAAGGAACCAGAGCAGTAGCGCAGTGGTAGGGCTTCTGCCTTATGTGTGGCTGACCTAGAACAGATGGTGGTTTGATCCCCCAGCATCCCATATGGTCCCCCAAGCCAGGAGTGATTTCTGAGTGCATAACCAGGAGTAATCCCTGAGGGTCACCGGGTATGGCCCAAATGCAAACAAACAAGCAAACAATAAAAAAGAATAGGTAAAAAGGAAAAAGGAGAAGAAAGGGATAAAGTACAATGAGGTCATTAAGTCATTGGCAGAGAGTTTAGTAATCTCTTGTTGCTAGCTGACTATTCTCTTATTTCATTCATTTATGAACACTAAGTGACTTCCTCTACTCATTGGTAACATAAATTTGTGTGTTTCAATGGGGATGACAGTATTAAACAAATGCAGTTGTTGCACTGCACAAATGCTGCCATATAGCCCAAGAATTCAAAGCACTATTATTGTTGCTTTTGTGGCTGTTTTTTTTTTTTTTTTTCCTTAACTGTCAGGTCTCCTCTTACTGAGAGGAGACATTCTCAAAAATTACACATTCCCAAAAATTTCTTGTGATATCAGTTCAAATACTGGCATACTTGGAGTTTGGTCAGTTGGTGTCTCTGCAGAGATTTGTAGAGGAGTGGTGAAGAAGGTCCATAGGAAAAGTGGCAATTATGGGTGATTAGTGAAGCAGGTATGGCTTTGACAGGACAGAGTCTTGGCTTGCCCTCTTCTGTTATTGACAGCTTTTACCTGTCTGTTTGGTGTATTCACGATTTTTAATGGCTTGGTTTACATCTCTTTCAGGAACAGAATGGAGCAGGCCCAGTGCTGACATCAACTTTGGATAAGTCTTAGCAACACTTTCTTTTTTTTT
>PVKC010003270.1:0-39678 GCA_004027635.1 Crocidura indochinensis
CACTGCAATGACCATAGTTTTGCATGTTTGAAACTAGTGTTTTTTGATTTTTGTATTTTGTTTTGCTTTTGGACCACATCTGGTGACTCTCAGGGGTTACTCCTGGCTATCCGCTCAGAAATCACTCCTGGTTTGGGGGATAATATAGGACGCTGGGTGATGGAACCAGGGTCCGTCCTGGGTTAGCATGTGCAAGGCAAACACCCTACCGCTTGCTCCACCCCTCTGGCCCATAGTGTTTATATATTCATGGGATTGAAACCAGTGAGTGGAGTAATTAGATAATATGATATATCTGTTTTTAATTTTTGGAAAGATCTCCAGATGTTTCTAAAGAAATGAACAAGTATGTAATACTACAGTAGTAAGTAAGGTCCCATTTTCATTCCATTCCCAACAACATAGACTGTTTCTATATTTTTTTAATTTTTCATATGGGTCATTTTCACTGGTGTTATATCTTATTATTTTTATTTGAATTTTACTTATCATCAATGTTAATGAAGCCCTTTCAATATACCTAGTTAACATCTGTATATTCTTTTTAGAAAATGTCTGTTCAGTTATTTTGATTTTTGATGAGACTTCTGGGATGAGGAATGAAGTTTTGTGAGTGCTCTATGTACTTTGGATTTAACCAATTACAAAATGTATTTCATACAAAAATATTATCCTACATAGTAGGGTGTCTTTTTATATCAACCAAGTTTTATTCATTATACAAAAAACTTTATTGCTTGCTGCCATCCCATTAATGTATTTCTACATTTTTTTGGCCAGTAAAATTGTCTCTTTGAAG
This sequence comes from Crocidura indochinensis, assembly GCA_004027635.1. Taxonomy (NCBI): domain Eukaryota; kingdom Metazoa; phylum Chordata; class Mammalia; order Eulipotyphla; family Soricidae; genus Crocidura; species Crocidura indochinensis. The sequence continues at coordinate 800 of PVKC010003270.1, forward strand.
AATCCTTTGGGATCAGTATCATTGGAGAATGATGCCTATCTTTTCCTGAATGCATTTTATAAATTCAGGAATAATATCACATTTTAAGTCAATTTGAAAGCAGTTTTGGTGCACAGCTTCTTAAATTGTAGGCCCCATCTCTATATGAGATCATATAATTAAATTGATGGGTTGTTATAATATTATGCTTAAAATTTGATTTTTATAAACATTTTTGTACATATATCCCCAGAGTGGTATGTGGAAAAAAATGTAAAAACCCTGCTTTAATACACTCCTCGTGTCCCAGAGTAATTAATGTTGCTTCTAGAGGATTATCTTTGTCACAACTGATAAATTGACATTTATAAATGATCAAGATTCATAGTTCACTTGCAGTTCAGTGTGAATATTACCAATTCTATATGTTGAGACAAATGATCTATTTAAACTGATCCATCATTATTATATTATAGATATTTTCTGTATTATTAATATTGCCATTGTTATTAATATGATTAATACCATTGTTATTGATATATTATTAATAGCATTGTTGTTGTTATTGATGTGATTATAGTATACAGAAAATATATTATAAAAATATTCACTGCCTTAAAGTCAGTCTCTCTTTCCCACAATTTAATGCTATAGAATACATGGTTTTTACTGACTTCATAATCATGCCTTCTCTGTAATACTATATAATTGGAACCATGCAATAAGTATCCTTTAAAGATTGGTTTCTTTCACTTTTTAGTCTGCATTTAAGGATACACATTTTTCCCTTTAAAAATTATTTTAGTGTTTCTAAATATTTCGATATTTAAATGAGCCAAAGGTTATCCATGTACCTATACCAGTACATATTGCTTACTTCCTAGTTTGGGAAATTTTTTCTGAGGTTTGTTTTATAGTGTTCATTGATATGTGTATAGTTCTCAAATACCATACTGATTGCTATAGTTTTATTTAATAAGCCTTAAAATTAGAAAGTGTGCTTGCAACTTAGTAATTCATGATTATCAGGTTCTAGATATTTTACTGTCTATTGAAAATTTAGAACATTTTATTGATATTTCATAAAATAGTTGGCAATAATTGGAAATAAATAGTTGGGGATAATTGCCATCTTAACAATGTTGAATTATTCATGAATATGGAACATCTTTCTATTTATTAGTCATTATTGGTTTGTGACTTATTCCTGTCAGTTCTCTACATCAAAAATCTCAGTAAGCCATATGCAAGACAAGCACCTTAAACTTTGTTCTTTCTCTGGCTACAATTGTTTAATATTGATTTTTTTGGTCTGTTTTTTCTGATTTTGCAAACAAGTGATAATGGCATTAATAAGGATATTTTCTTCCTTATACATTAAGCAATGTTGTAAGTAGCGCTGTAATGATGACAGTTGTGCAGAAGACATTTTTGTATTGTGCTTTTGTGCCCCTAGAGTAGAATCTGGAAATGACTCAGCTACTCTTCAACAGATAGATGAATAGCTAAAGAAACTGTGGTACATATACACAATGGAATACTATGCAGGCATCAGGAAAAAGGAAGTCATGAAATTTCCCTACAATGGATGGTCATAGAAACGATAATGCTGAGTGAAACAAGTAAGAAGGAGAGAGATAGACACATAATAGTCTCCCTCATCTGTGGGATATAAGAAAAATAAAAGACATTATTGTAATAATACCCTGAGACAATGAGGGCTGGAAGGACCAGCCACAATATGAAGCTTGCCACAAAGAGTCGTGACTGCAGTTAGAGAAATAACTACACTAACTATCATGACCATGGTAGTGAGAGAGAGAAGTAGAATGCCTTGTCTGCAATACAGGCAGTGGGTAGGGGAGGAGGGAGATGGTGGACATTGGTGGTGGGAAAGTTGCACTGGTGTAGGGAGGTATTCTTTTTGTAACTGAAACCCAACTACAAATATGTTTGCAATCACGGTGCTTAAATAAATATACTTTAAATTATTTTGATTGAGACCAATGTGAATTACAAGTTTTTCGCAGTTATATTTAAGCTACATAGTGACAGTGAATTAGACAGTGAATCCCATATCTCCATCCTTAGTTCCCTGACCTGCCAGTGTAATGGGCCCATTTTAAGTTTACATTATCATAGTTTGGGTCTCTTGATTCTATTGTCATTGACTTTGGCTTGAATATTTAGGTCTAATCATTTTTCATTTTCACTCCATGTTCATTAGACTGCTTTGCCCCTGGTACCATCCACTCTCCACTCTTTTTTTTTTCTCAATTTGTAGGAAGCTATAGAAATATGAGGCAGAACAAGATTCGTATTCTATGGTTCTGTTAAAAAAAATAAGAAAGTGAAAGCTCTTGTCTAGAAACTATATAAATTTAGAAGAAGAAAAAAAGAAAAAGAAAGAAAAAAGGGGGGAATAAATATATTATTTAAAAAATTAAACAATAGTTTTCTTGCCTATAAATAACCACTTTCCAACTAATTTTGCGATGTTTTAGATAACATTATGATCTTTCTTTAGTCTATTAAGAAAATGACTTGCATTAGATGATTTTACATGTTGAACTAGCCTTGTTGAACTTGCCACTTTATGGTGACATATAAATATTTTATACTTACTGAATTGGATTTGTTAATATATTGATAATTTTTAACATTTATGAGACATAATTATTTAATATATTTCAATATAGACATATATTTAATATTGTAGATTTAATAAATCTAAATGTCAACAATAGTAAATTGCTAGGTTTTTAAATAAATGTTTTTCTTTGCCTTTTGTTTTGTTTTGTTTTTTGGGTCACACCGAAAAAACACTGAGGGGTTAATCCTGGCTCTGCTTTCCGAAATCACTCCTGGCTTGGGGACCATATGGGATGCCTGGGCTTTAAATATGGTCCGTCCTAGGTCAGCAGTGTGTAAGGCAAACCCCCTACTGCTGTGCCACCGCTCCAGCCCCTTCTTTAACATTGATATTAAAGTAGTCTAGAATGAGTATTTTCTCTGTTTATGTCCCCTGAAAGAGACTGTGGAAAGCTGATATGCTTTTTCATCAAATGGTCATTTATAATTTACTTGTAAACCCATCTGTGCTTGTGTTTTGTTTTGGACAATAAGTATTTATTAATTTTATACATATCATTTTTGTGTTAGTTTTAGCATATTTGCCTTTCATAAAATTAATTCATTTATTCTAGGTAATCAAATGAATTAATCCAGTATTTTTATATGTTATTTAATTCTATATATTCCATGGATTCTTAGTACTAGCCTCTCTTCTTTTTAATATCACTAATTGTGTTCTCTCCTCTTTTTCTTAATTAGGTTAACCACTAGCTTATCAATTTCATCGATATGTTTAAGAATAAACTTTTACCTCTATTTTTCTATTCTCAGTATTATTTATTCTTCACTCCTTGAATTTACATTGATGCTTCTATCTTCTTTAAGTATTGTTTAGCATTTTCCTTTTTTATTTATTTATTTTTTTTGGTTTTTGGGTCACACCCGGCAGTGCTCAGGGGTTACTCCTGGCTCCATGCTCAGAAATTGCTCCTGGCAGGCACGGGGGACCATCTGGGGCACTGGGATTCCAACCGATGACCTTTAGCATGAAAGGCAAATGCCTTACCTCCATGCTATCTCCCAGGTCCCAGCATTTTCTTTTTTAAAGTATTGATTTTACTTTAAAGTATTGATTGAATATTGATTAATATTCTAATCTACTATGAACATTCCATTTTCTAAACACTGATTTCATTTCATTATACTAATTTGATCATTTGAGTTCTAAATTTTATTAGTTAAAATTATTAAATTAGTTTAAAATCTCTGTTTTTTAACTTATGTGTTATTTAAGTGTATGTTGTTTAATCTATTAATTGTGGGGAATTTTAGTTATCTGTCATTTATTCCCAATTTTATTACATTACAGTATTGAAAAATAGATATGTAGTTTCTGTTCCTATAAATGTTATAAATGTTCTTTTAATTCTTATATGTTTTTATAAATCTTGATTTTTTAGTGAATATTAAATTTTCATTTATCTGTTACCGAAGTAAATAATCTATATATTATTGTGTACTTTTTGTACTGTATTATTGTATAAACAATTTATATTGCTTAATTAACATAACTTAATATAAGTAATATAAGATTACTTTTTTAAAATATTATATATATACTACATACAATTATTATTGACTTATATAGTACATTGGTAGTGTTGAGTTCAATTATATATTTACTAATATTTCAGTCTTGTCTTAGATCAATTAGTTAGTGGATTGACTGTATTTTCAATATAAAAGTATTTCAGTTCTGTAAATTTTATGCCTTTTTAATAGTTTGATGCTCTGATGGACAAATATTTGTTATTATTTATGTTTGTTCTTTCAACTCTTTCTCTTTTTTATATACTCCATTAATGTTAGTGCCAACATCAATATGTTAACATAAATTTGTAACACTGGTTTTAACAAAGCATTTTAGATAATCCCATCTTCTCATTTTCTATACTAAGGAAATAGATATACTTCTTTTCTTTTAAATGTAATTTTTTTCTCAAAACCCATAGAAGAGTGAGACCATTGTGTGTTAATCTCTCTCCCTTTGACTTATTTCACTCAGCATAATAGATTTCATATACATCCATGTATAGGAAAACTGCATGACTTCTTCTCTTTTGATGGCTGCATAATATTCTATTGTATATATAAAATACAATGGAAATAAATAATACATCATATACATAGTACATAATAAAAATAATACATAATAATATAATAAATAATATACAATGGAAATCAATAAATAATGCAAATAAATAAAAGACATTTGTGTAATGATTCTCAGAAACAAAATAGAGGAGGACTGGAAGGCCCAACTCACAACATGAAGCTCACCACAGAGAGTGATGGATGCAGTCACAGAAATAATTACACTGAGAACCACCATGAATGTAACTGAATGTGGGAAATAGAAAGCCTGTCTAGAGTACAGGATGGTGTGGGGTGGGGAGGAGGGACACTCGGGACATTGATAATGGGAATGTTGCACTAGTAAAGGGTCTTTTTAAAAAATGAAAAAAAAGTTTGAAAATAAGCCTATGGGTCTGGGGATGTGACTCAGTGGTAGAGTGCATGCCTGAATATAAGAGGCCCTGAGTTCCATCCCTGCATAACAAACAAAGAAAACAAAACATATGAACCATTTAGACCTGGGGGTATAGGTGACTCAAGAATCAAGTAACTGTCTTACATGCATGAAGCTGCAAGTTTGATTCCCGATCCAATGAGTGACCCCATCACAAAAATAAATACATGTATTTTTTTCTTCAAAACAAAAGCCAAAAAATCCTTGCCATGCCAGCCCTCCTTTTCTTGTTTTCTTTTCTTTTTTTCCTTTCTTTCTTATGGTTATTGTTTGGTTGTTGTATTTGTTGTGGTGCTTTTTTTTGTAGTTGTGCTTTTTGTCTTTTAATTTTTTATATTTTGTTTATTTTGTTTTTGTTGTTGGTTTTTGTTTCTTTGTGGTTTTTTGGTTATGTTTTTCTTTTTTCCCTTTCTTCTTTTAAAATGGTTATTTATAACCTCTAGATAGACTCCACCAGAGTTTTTTTTTTTTTTTTGGTTTGTTTTTTTCTTTTTTTTTTCAAACAGAACCATATAACTTGCATCATCTTGTTCTGTCTCATAAATTGTGTGGGGGGGGGTGGATAGTACCAAAACCCGCTGTATGAACATTGAGTAGAAATAAAAAAAGGATCAGACTTGAATACCAAACCCATATTCAACGACAACAGAATCGATAGTCAATCTTCAACCAGCTATACACAGAGGGGACTAGTTCCTAGCAGTCTGGAGGGCAAAGGAGGGGGATGCTGGGAACTGGGGTGGAGGGAGGACAACATTGGTGGTAGAAATAGCCCTGATTCAATGTCACTATGTACCTCAAATATTACTGTGAAAGATTTGAAATGTTGACTTGACTGAGATTTCTCAGGGATTTCTTTTCTCCCAGTTTAGGTGGGTTTGATGGCCTAGAATAAGCTACAGTTGTGCCTTTCACTTTCCCAGTGTGGACTGAGATCTCATACAATCACCATAAATTTAGATTCCAATCAACCTGTTTCTTCTGAGTGCTTCTCCATATTTCAAACTGATTATATTTCTCTTCCTAAATGAAAGGTAACCTTATCTAGCACCTAGACTGAATCTCAGAAAGTTATGTGGCATTCTTAAGTCTGAGTTATCCAACATTGTCCTATCATCCAGCAATTTTTTAAATTACATTTAGGTTTTCCTATCACTGTTTGTCAGAATCGTTTCTACTTAGGAATTTCTGCTGTGGTAAATGGTTATCCTCTGTATTCTTTAGTCAGTGTTTCCAGTTTGAGGGCATATTTTCCCCTGTGTTCTTACCACTCTACAAATCCTCTAGTTGCTAATCTAATAAAAAGTGTTTTTGGATTTGCAATGTTCAAGTTATTTTTATTAATAATTGGGGAAAGATTATCTTTAGACATCAGTGATTTGCTTATTCTAAATTCATCTAAAGTCTTTAAGACGCTGACAGGATACAAAGTGATCTGGAGATAGATTACCAGTAGTCTCCAAAAAAGACAATGCTCTCCTCAGTTTAAGGCAAACTATTCTGAGGTGATAAGATAACTTATGTGATTTGTCTCTTAGGAATGTAGGAAGAGGCAGATAAATGTTTATTTTTAATTGAGTTCTTGTATGATGACTCAAAACTGTAGTTCTTATACATTCTATTTAGAGAGGATAAACTCAAATGTATTTTGTCCTTCATTATGAAAAAAAGTTGTGTGAATCAACTAATATTAAATAATCCTGAATCATAAATTCCTGATCAATCCTACATATTTGTTTAATTAATTGTTTATTGATATATTTTTGATTCGTAGCCGGCTCACTTTTCCTTACATCAGAGGACATCATCTTATTCCACTATCCTATTATACATAATATAAACCAAATTTTAAACAGTAAGTTTTCTTTTTTACAATATAGCATTCCAAAACTACATGCAAATGTCCTTTGGGTTTTTGGAGAGTGTAAAAATCCGGTACATGACATCCTAATAGAGAAGACACATGATGAATTCTGTCTTTATGAAAGTGTTATATTATACAAGACTCTAGTCCATTTTTCTTAATCTGAAATTGAAGGCTCAACTCTCAGCCATATATTTTTGATAAAGTTTAAATAAATACCAGCATAATATTTAGATACAGTTTAAATACACAAAATTTTCTCCTGAGATGCATTTCTTCTCTATCAAAAATTTTAAAATCTCTTATTTGTTCAAAGAACTGCCTTATTGTACAGCACTACCTTGGACCCACCTGTTATCCACTTCTTCTAAGAAGTCTTTTAAACGGGATCTAGCATCTTTCTTCTCTGAGTGAATATGATGATTTTGTATGTATCTTCACATTCTATTAACAGCAGCTAGTATTTTTGTATGGCTCTGGCATACTGTAAACTATATCACTGTATCTTATATGGCAGAAATGATGTAAGAGCATTTATTTATTTTTAATTAGATCCCTTTACAGAGATTGTTTATGTTAGCTTTTAAAAAAAACTGATCATATTTTCATCAATCTTCATTCCCTACTTGTTTTCCACTGTACTATAATATTTTCCCATTTAGTTCTTAATTAACTACTCATTTTTTTAAATAGTAATATCTAGAAAGTCTTTGACTTTTTTTTATTTGATATACAGAACTCACCCTCTTCCTACTTCATGTATCAGTTATTTGCTTCCTCTCACCTTCTATCTATGATCTACTTGACTTTTCATATATGAAGACTTAATATACATAATACAAATTTTAAATATCTTTCCTTGTGACTCCAGGAACTTCATAGGTAAAGCATGTTTCCCAAACATAGCATTCATAATTTTTCCTGTCATGATTTTCTAGACGAAGGTTACTATTGTTTTTGGTCGAAAGCCACTTACCTTTTGGATTTTTTGTTTGTTTGTTTTTGAGTCATGTCTGGCAGCACTTAGGGATTACTCCTGGCTCTGTGCTCAGAATATACTACTAGCAGGCTCAGGGATGCTGAGGATTGAACCCAGGTCTGCCGCAGCAAGGCAAATGCACTACCCACTGTTCTATCACTTCCTGCTCAAAGGCCACCTACCTTAACTGAAAAAGTTTAGTCCAAATGATTGGCTGACTTTTAATAAAAAAGTTACTGCAAAAATATTCTGGTATCAAAAAGACATTTAGAAAATACCTATATGTTTCTTTGTAGCATGACAATAATAAAAAATACAGTTGTACTGCTCTGCTTAAACTCTTTTCTTAACAAGAGGTTATATAGGAAGTGACTTTATATTTTCCTTAGTTTTCATTCAAAATTCTTTGGGGGGGTTGGTGGGTCACACCCGGCAGCACTCAGGGACTACTCCTGGCTCTAAGCTCAGAAATTTACATGGCTAGGAGGATCATATGGGATGCCGGGATTCAAATCACCGTCCTTCTGCATGCAAGGCAAATGCCCTACTTCTGTGCTATCTCTCTGGCACCTTCACTCAAAATTCTTATTATCTATTTTAGTGTTATTATTCACAGAATAACTTTTATTATTTCCCAGAATTTAATCATGATGCAATAAATAGAAGAGAAAAATCAAAAAAAATTGAGAAGTTTTTAAAAATTGGTGAAAATATAATATAAACATTTACCATTTAACCATAGCTATGTAATTTTATTATGCTCAGAAATTGCTCCTGGCAGGCACGGGGGACCATATGGGGCACTGGGATTCGAACCGATGACCTTTTGCATGAAAGGCAAATGCCTTACCTTCGTGCTATCTCCCGGGCCCCTATGTAATTTTATTATATATCAAAGCAACCATTAGCATTTATTATTAGATCCTTCCTTAATACCTAATCCATTTTCCCTATAGATATGCATTATTTAATATCTGATGACAGAATCTGTTGCAGATGTGCTGCATCCCTAAGCACAACCTTCGTAGGATCTGAGAACCTTTATGGGGAGAAAGTGGGAGCACGAGGTGGATGAATATGAAATATGAAATAAATTGAGACCACACAAAATGCATTGTATGTGGACCCATGTCCATGAGACAAATTTTACTGTTCAACTAATGACATTTTAAGCACAAACTCTGGTATGCAAGGTGTCTTCAGGGAAAACAAAGAGTAGGAGATCTGGAGGGGCAGTGCAATGAGACTGGGCCCTAGAATCTACATGTCAAATAACCACCCAATGTAGGTGAGAAAGAGCCCTGCTAGAGGGCTGGGCGAAAAATGAGGTGGAGGTGTTTTTGGGTAAGGGAAAAAACTGGTGTTTTCAAGAAACCAGGAGGAGAGAGACAGGTTTTGGAAGAAATGTATTTGTAGTGGCCGGAAAATGGATTTTTTGGGGGGTGGAAATAATTGTTTACTACCATAGAGCTAGAATACATGCATACATATATACATACAAACATACATACATACATACATACATACATACGTAGAGAGATCCAGACTCAGAAAAACAAGCTGCTGGTGCCAGGTTATACTTGAAGCAAGAGTCACAAATAAACTAGCCAGCAGGGAGCTTTTGGCGGGCTTTCTTTGGTACTGAAATTCCTTTGTGAGTGTAGAAAGGCTAAGGCTGAATTTCTGTAGTAGAAAAGAAGACAAAAATCAAATAAAAGGAAAAGAGAAAATGTAATGTCACAGCCGTGTCAGAATTATAACCAGTAATCCACGCAAGGGGTCAATGATTGACTTCTCCAAATGGGCCTTCTGGCAGATATTTCTTGGGAGGAAAATTAGGCACTGCAATAGGAAAGCCAAAAGCCACGTCTGGTGCGTGTTTCCTTAATAAATGGAGACATACCTTTGCGGGTAGTGACAAATATCCTTAAAATATGTGGCCTAAAATGCTCACATTTTAAGTCTATATTTTAAGGTTTGTTTTTTCGATAGCAGATATCAGTACTTAATGATAGTCCATTTTATAAAACTATAATATTTTTTATACTTTAGTTGATAAACATTAGGCTGTTTATATGTAAAATGAAATTATTTTAGAAAGTTGGATAGTAGTAAGGAAAAGTTTGTTTTGGTTGTTCTCTTTCCCTCCTATCACCTTATCATGTATTATCTTATCATCCTATTTATATTTCTGTCTAATACATATTAATTTTATATTTATATAGTTACTACATGCCTTTTATCAATTCTGCCCATCTCTGTTTAATAATTTAATAATTTAAACTGTTTTATATGCCGTATATCATTGTTTTTCCATTATTACTTTCTGTCTTTAATTTTTATAGTTATAATTTTAATATAGTCCTTTAATCACTTATAATTTGCTTTACTTCATATTTTAATTATTCCTCTAGGAAACACATTTATATTGATTTAAAATAATCTAGTTTGTGTGAACAGAAATGTAATTTAATACTTTATAAAAAAACTTTTCTACTACAGAGCACTACCCCTCCTGTATGCTGTTATTTTAGCAAATTCCATCGATAAATTAGGAATTAGAGTCATGATTATCATTTATTCTTTTTTTTTCATTTATTTATTTTTACTTTAAAATATATGCCTAAAATATTCTAACCCAAAATACAATAGTGATGGCTTTTATATTACTTATATTATATAAATTTGTATCCCTGTCTAAGCACATCCTTTCATTTAAATCTTTGGGATTTCCTTTAGCAACTCCTATAGGAAGATTTATTGATAATAAATTTTATCTTTTGTTTTCTCACATTGTCTTAATTTTTACATTCTTGAGAGAATTTTACTGGATATTTGACATTTTAATATATTATTGCACTGACTGCTATAGTTATGGCAAGAAATGGGTCTTATTAAACATTCCTTATATAACACTATTTCTTCTGCTGTTTTCAAGATTTTTTGGCGGGAAATGAAGTTCTGCTGTAGATCACTTGCCTTGCATGTAGAAGGCCCTGGGTCTAACCCTTGGCATTGCAGAAAAAAATCTTATTTTGATTATAATTTTAATATGGGTTCCATTAAACCTGTCTTGAATTAATCTTCTGACTACTGTAAAGTAATTTAACCAGGAATACAGGCTGTAACCTTTGATAAATACTGTTTGCAAGCTCAGGAATGGGTGATAGTAGGTTAACCAACCAAATGTCATAGAGTATAGATTATTGAGATTTAAGTGTACTTGTGTACTTTATTGTATATTACTTTGGTCTATGATAGTTTTTTTTAAATCTTTGACTCCCAGAGATTCAAGTTTAGAACTTGAAGGAATTTGCCTCATATATGACTGACAGGAATCAAATCCCAGCATCAGATATAGATTGCCAAATACAAAACCAGTTATAGCAAAAATACCAAAGAAAAAAACCGGATGCAAGTTTCTGAAGTTTATGCTGGGTTCCATCAAGTAGAGTCTACTTAAATTCCTCTACTAACAAATTATGATAGGATACTTACTGTAATGAGCCTATCAGGTCGCAGTATCAGGATTGTTACTTTGGTTAGTCACAGGAGCACCTTTTCTCTGTATCTAAAAAAATTTCCATACTCTTTAAAGAAAAGCAAATATTTAGAATATTAGTCTGATCATATTGTTCAGTTTAGGCATACTAATTTATTTATTCTTATCAATAATGAAGAATCTCACCATCTTACAATACAAAGCAACAATTAGCAATCAACTTTGCAAACACGATAATTATCATGTGGATTATTATATCGTAAAGTTAAAACAATAGGATCCCTTTTACTTGATCCTAAAATTTGTCTTCATCATATAATTTTTATAACTACATTTTCAATCATTAGGATGGATGTTAAATTAGAAACATAAAAAGATTAAAGTACATAAACTGAGGGTACCACTAAGTCTGTGTGTCTGTTGTCAAAACGCTATTGTTAAGTCAACTGTTTTCCATCACATAGAAGTAATAAATGAAGAAGCATCCTTGGTACCAAGGTAGCTCCCTATAACTTTGGGACTCAAACAGACAATATATAACAATGGAAGAAAACATTTGAAGAACCTACTCTCAAATGTCTACCTAGTACAAACTAGTCATACATAAGTATGACAACAAGGAACCTAGTGCAGGATATAGAAAGCATAGTTATTTATGGACACTTGTGAACATATATTTCCTCTATGTAAAGGGGGACCCTTACAAAATGACAAATGACAGGAAATTACTTTATTTTCATACTTTTGGAGACTGAAAATCTGAGATATGAGTTCTTCTATTTCTTCCAAGGCTCTATCTTTGCGGATGACTGTTCACCAACTGTGTCCTTATGTGCCTTTTTGGTATGTACATACCATTAATGACTGTCCTTTTTAAGGACACAAGTTATTTCAGTTAAGGTCCCACACTGTGACCTGATTTAGTCTTAATTACCTACATGAAGGTCTTATCTTAACCCACAAAGCGACTAGGTTTAACGTTATCAGCATAGGAATTTTGAGAGGAAACAATTCAGTTCACCTCATAGACTCAATTTCCTTCATACCCCCAGGCTCTTTAGGAGGTTGATATTCTGGTGATTAAGCCAAGTTTACTCTATTGTTATTCCAAACATACTATTCTCTTCCCATAGCTATAATGGTCAGTTTGGATATTTGAAAATAATTACATGAATCACCAGCTCTTTTAAGTCTCAGAAAAGAAGCAACATCATACAAAAATCTCAACACATATTAAACACACTGTCACTTTGTACCTAGATAATGTAGAAAGAAATAGTTGGAATTCACTTTTTGCAATTAATTTTTGGATGGTTCAAGTTGAATGCAAGGTTTCACATACTGGGTTACACCATGGGTCCAAATTCACTTTTGTAGAATTAAAATTATATATAAACAATCATTTCACTTTTTACAGCATTTCTAAAACTCCACATTGTATAAGTTCTTTTATATAAAAACTAATGAAGTTTTTCCTACAATGCAGTCTAAATACAATGAACTTCATGGAGAGAAATAGAAAATAATTATAGATTCAAATAAAATGCTGAAGCAGCAGTTGGCATTTTCAGACAAAAGTCATCGTATTTTCTAAGAACCTGTTCTATCTTCTAAATGAGAAAAGATAGGCTATACAGTAGATTTAAGTCTAAACTACCTCAAGTAAGTAATGACTGGCTTTATTATAATTCATCTTGTACCCAAGTAATGTTGACTGTTATAGAGCACCACTATACAACTCTTGTTTTGAAAACCCTGGGTATAAGCCAGAGATTCACCATCCCCACTTCCACCCAAAATAACGAGCATTCTGGTGTGGGCAAAAACTTAAGATCACTTTCAACCCTCTGCTAGTCCCTCCAACTTCCCAGACTGAGCAATACTTTGGCAATAGCATACAGACTTTGGTATCAAATCTAATACTGATTTGTATGTTTTGTTTTGTTTTGTTTTTTGGGTCACACCCAGCAGTGGTAAGGGGTTACTCCTAGCTCTACACTCAGAAATTGCTCCTGGCATGCTCAGGGGACCATATGGGATGCTGGGATTTGAACCACTGTCCTTTAGCATGCAAGGCAAACGCCTTACTTCCATGCTATCTCTAGCCCCCTGATTTGTATTTTTTATTAGTATTTTTAAAGAGCAAGGATTTGTCTAGGGCCACAATACTGTCTAAAACCTCAGCCTCCTGGTAATAAATAAGATTAATATAGTATTCAAGATAAGTGGCACCAGGCAGCCAGCCTGTCCGTTGATTGTGGAATGTGTTAAAGTTTTGTCTTTCATGTCCACATAAGAGAAGAAAAAGGAAAGCTTCAGGGAAAGGAGTCATTAGAAGTCCTTTGTCTAAAATCCTTAGGAAGTTTGACATCCTATTCTTCCTGCCCTCTGAGTGATCACTACTTTAGCCACGGATAATGCTTTTAACATCTTGGTTTGAACATGACCCAATATTTTAAATTAAATCCACAGATTAAGCCTTCTTATAAATTTCCTGGTTCCTTTGCCTTACATTATTGGATATATTTCTGTTTCCTTTACTTTCATAGACCTAAATAATGAAAACCCTTTATAGTTCATCCAAAGCTCACTGACTCTGACATATGGTATTCACATTTTGTGAGTAATTTCCAGGATACTTCCTATTTTTCTGCTGAGCTGTATGCCAAGATAACTTTTAGAAGGTACAGCGGCAAGGGTAATTGGCAATTATCCAAGTTTGTGCTAGATAGTCTTGGGAAGTATTTCTACAAATTAGGGACCCACAGATCCTTGCAAACAGATACATTTTATATATTAATCATTTTTATGGGGAAGTATTATTTTTATCCTCTCAAAGTCCATCGACAAAAACAGCCATAATTAGATAAGATGGACAATTAAATATGGAAACACAATATCTTGTTAACAATAGACATCAACTGTTGGGTGACATTTTGATAAACTACCTCAATATAGCATTTGGTGCCTTTTCAGTTCTTAAAAGGTCACAGTCTTTTAAGTGTAACATTAAGAAAGCTGATTCTTTTTACAGTAAAGTGCCTGATAGTCTAGTCAACAATTTATTTTGCTGGTTGAGGTCACCATTATTGAAATAAAAAGAAGTCACATTTTTCTTTCTAATCTGGGCCTGATATTACTTGAAACTTCATCTTTTCATATAAGCAATTTAACTGTGATTCATTTCAAAATTTTATGTGATTTCATGAATTTTAGAAAGAGACCTAGAATATATCCAGGTTGATTGTCATAGTGAGACTGAGGAAAATTCTTCAACTCAGAGTGTATGCCACTTAGCTAATAAATAAAAATAATGGTTAATATCACATCTATAATATGATTTACAAATCATAGATCTTAATACAATACCTCAAGTATTTATTAAAAAAAAAAGTACAGATTCTTAAGTCATCATCAAGGTTAACTAAACTATTAAAGATTTTCTTTCGGGGAGTCACATCCCATGATGTTCATGGAACTATGTGTAGAACCAGTGGTGGATCCAGTGTCAGTCAAGGCAAAAACCTTGCCCATTATACTATCTTTCCAGCACCTGAAAGGCCTCAATTTTTCCGATCTTGAGGCCTTTCTGAAGCTTCTTTTGAAAACTACCACTCTATCAAGATCATGTGCTCGCCCATTGGAAAACACTAGAAGGGCAGAACATCTTTTTTTTATATTCATATTCTTTTTGCAGGAAAGTACTTTCTATCCTTAACACAGCTTTATGACAAAAAGTGTTTTATTCCAAAATAGGCCACGTTTGATGTTTTGTCCAACCTGATGCAGGATATAATTTTATATATCACTCTATATGACACATTCTGCCCATAGATATTTGGAGGATGAGTGTAACATTTAATTATGAGTAACTAATTCTTTTCAATTGTACTCTGTAACTTATGAAGTGTCATAAACATTTTATAGTTTCATTACAAGAGTCTGAGCAGATCAGCCAGTAGGCCATAATTATAAGGTGGCATATTTCACTTTTTAAAAAGTTGGGTTCTGGGGGCTGGAGAGATAGCACAGGGTATTTGCCTTGCAAGCAGCCTATCTAGGACCTAAGGTGGTTGGTTCGAATCCCGGGGTCCCATATGGTACCCCATCCCTTCCAGGAGCTATTTCTGAGCAGATAGCCAGTAGTAAGCCCTGAGCACTGCTGGGTATGCCCCCCCCCAAAAAAAAAAGTTGGGTTCTGTCTTCATTTTAAAGAACTTTCTCCAAATTTTTCCTTTAGGCTATACATAATCTGTTTGATTTACTTACCCCTAAATAAAAATACCTGACCTTTGTCTCAACAAATTGTGCAGTTTAAGTTAGGATACATGATTTAAACGGTGGAGTATGTGCTTTGTCGTGTGAAGGCCAGGGTTATTCCTGAGCACCAATGAATGTGGCTCATGAGACAACACATTGTCATTTAAAGGTACAAATCATGTGAGTTGACCACCATTTGGGTCACATCAGTCCTAGTTGTACCAATTACTTTCACAAAGCAAATGGGGCATACTGATCAGAATGCAATGTTTTGAAATTGAACTCTAGCTATCATCTATTTTCCTACTATGCAGAACTATTTTCAGGACCTTCTGCTTCTGTGCTCCACCCAGTTAGGACACCAGGCTTCACATCAACCATTTTTGAGAGAATTTATTTCGTCTTGTTCAGGCCCAAGCTCTTATTTACATTCATAATTATGTAACCTTTCTTTTAGATCATGGAATAAGGATTGGTTTTTCTGTCGTCCTTTCCTGTTTTACATCTCTGTGTTTTTCCAAACTAGCAACTCCCAGTTATAGTCACCGTTCCAGAATTAAATGGGGAATCTAACTTAAAAAAGTTTGCCTTTTTGTTGTAATAAGTGAAGATAGCCTTTGTTCACAATTCCCTTGAGTGGTTTTCCACGAATTATCTAAAGTAGGAGAGGAATTTAGACATCAGTCGTCCATATTTGGAGATAGACAAAATTAGTCTGAAGAAAATAGTATGAATTAAATTTTCTGAGGACTGGGAATAATATCTCCCTTCTGGTCCAAATGTGTTATCTGAGTATGAATAAAGTAAGATGAAAATATAAAAACTAGATCAAGTGATAGTCAGGAGCACATACTTTTAAGTAGACACTGATACATTGGTTAAAAAAATTACTCAAGGAAACAAAAGATTTCATATTTTTTAAGAAATGTAGCAGAGGAAAGCTTATTCCTTAACACAATGAATGTGTCTTACTATACTGTCTACATTTTTTCATTATAACAGGAGTACTAAAATTCTCTTAAAGTGAAAGAGTAATTTCTAAATAATCCAAGTAATCTATATGATGGAGTCAAAATAACCAGTGTCATTGATCTAGTCACAAATAATTAAAAATGAAACGGTGTGCTTGTGGCCCAAATAAATATGGTTTTAGGAAATAGTACATTTCTATTTTCCAGGAAGCCACAGACTGTTCCTCAGGAATGGGGTCAACAGGCTATCTCTTTAGCAATAGGGAATCAATGTGTTTTCCAAGCAGAACATCTGAGGAAGCTAAAAAAACTACGATTCCCCAAATATTAGCGAGGAAAATGCAGATCCATTTAGCCAAGATCCAACAGATCATCATGAAAAGCCTGTACTTCCCAAGGACTCACCAGCTGTATTTTGAGACATCACAAGGAAAACTTTCCAGCCTGACAATGAAGTCAAGTGTTTATGAAGAGAAGAGACTAAGAAAGCTCCAGAAAGTTTGTTCAGACAGGGGATAGCAAGGGTTCCAACCCTACAATGAAGGGGAAACTCTAGGTACTTTGGGTATTCCAACTACTTTAAAAATAACTGCACAAGGTAGTTGAGGCGATTCTCTGCCAAATAACGGCGCTTTCAGACTAGGAAAAGATGTCTCAAAGCAGGGAGAGACCAGCTGTGGCATTGAGGGGAGATGGGTTTGCCAAGAAAGCACAGCAAGTCAGGAGCCCAAGGTATTGTGAGATTTCAAGATGAAATAGGATAGGATCAAGCTGAACTTGACACAGAGACCTGATGCCTTGGGGAAGTGACTTACTAGGAGCCTTAAATAGTTTTACTTGTTTCTTTTCCACAGTGGCCGGCATCTTGCTCTGAAGTCCAGTGGTGCTGTTATTGAAAACTTTCTCAAAACTAAGGAACAGAAAAGCAACCCAGCGTTCTGTCTGCACAACCATCTTTTTCAGAGGAAGCAGGTGAATGGCAGGGCAGAACTGCTGGGGGAATGTAGCAATCCAGTTCCCCCAAAACTGGGTATCAGAATTCCAGAAATAGATGCTATGATATAAAAAAAAAACAATCGCCATCTCCACTATGACAGTAGAATTGTTGCTTATTAAACTCCTTTGGGAGGTGAAGTATAAATACTAGCTGGGTTTGAGAGCAACATTGGATTTCTTTGGCAAGATTTCACTTAGCTTGTAAACTTCAATTTCTATTCACCTTGCTTTTTATATGATATCACAATTTACAGAGGTGCGAAAGAAAATAACACATTTCATTTTTTTGCTAGTAATTTTGTTCTCGTGAAGGTTAAAGAGCTGGGTTATTTTTCTACCTATTTTCTGCTAAAAATATTAAAAGCTTTACCATTTCATCACGCATTAATTTGCTATTCTATTTCTTAGCGGGGTTATTTTCCATGATACTCAGGAAGAAATTTGTCTTCCTGCGAGAAATTTTTGCATTGTATATACAGTGTTACTTATTGCTTGGATAATGCCCTATTAATTTCAGTGGATTCTTTTGACATAAAAATGGATTTGCACTGAAGGGCAAACAGTACCTCCATATGCATCCAGGCTGCATTACAATTGAATCCATCACATTATACATTTATTGGTGTCTACCCCTGTTACGCTGCTGGAATGGTCTGCCATAAAAAATGGCCATGTGAAAAGCTGGTTTAAATTTCATGCATTTTTACTTGCAAAGTATCTGGTTAGAAGAACAGAAGCCTTCAAGATGAAATCCTTTCCACCATGAATATGTTAACATGACTCCCTGGAAGCAATACCTCAGCACTTCATCCAGTGCCTTTTATTTTAGATTCCAATGACAGATTTGTTTTAGGGTCAGCATGCTGGAAAGCACTAACATTTAATTTTGTCAAGTTTTCAGCATTAGATTTCCTATTTCTGTGTGCCATTGATTTTCCTTGGCACCATTGATATCTGTAAATGAGAACCTCCAAGGCCTTCTAAAACCCAGTATAGTCTTAAAGTCATTTGGATTATTTAAAAATAAATGTTCAGGAGCAAAAGCTAGAGTGATAATATAGCCAAGAAGGCTCTTGCCTCACATGCAGTCAACCGAGTTTCAATTCCTGGCATCTCATATGGTCCCCTCAGCATTGCCAGGTATGGCCAACAACCCAATAAATGAAAAAAATACATGTTCAGTATATTATCTTAAATATTTAGAAAAATATTTCTCCATTAAGCATGGGTTATCATGACCACAAAAATGATTTAAGATATTTGTCTCTATTTCTAAAGGGTGTGTGGGGAAACCAAATTTTAAGAAAATACTTTCTGTCAGGGTTCTTTTGAAAAGTAGTCTCAAGGGCTTATGAGAATACCAGTTTTGTAGAATTTCATCAAGTTTTCATATTTTTTTCATAAGTTGGAAATCTCAAGTGGAATATAGCAAGTAACACATTAGTAGAAGAAAAAGTAAATCTCTGACTTAAGCTAGAAAGTGTGTCGGTTCACATTTCTTAATGTGATTTTACTTCTAATATAACACAATATAGAACAAAAACTGACAACAAATTTTTTAATTTCAGTCAAGCTGATTGCATTTCTAAATATATCTTTTTTCTTCAAGTTCCCTAGTTATGTTTTTATTTTAAAATACTTTCTTAAATTCCCTTTGTCCTTTAAATGCTGTGCTTAACAAGCACTGATTGGCTTTCAGTCTTACAATGTATATGACCCTTCACCAGAACACATTTCCAATCATCAATGTCCCCAGTTTCCCTCCTGCCCTGCCCTACTGCATGCCTGACTCTGGGGCAGATATTTTAATATTCTCTCTGTCTCTTTCTCTCTCTCCTTTTAAACACTGTGGCTTGCACTATTGTTAATGAAGAAGCACTGTGCCTATCGCTAGATCTCTGCAAAGCACCAGTTATTATCCATCTTGATCAGTTCTAATAATCATTATCTTAGCGGTCCCTTCCCTCCCTTATCTGCACTGACCACTACTTGTGGTGAGCTTCCTATCATGGACAGTCCTCGTGGAAGAGCTTGAGAAGGACTGGCAATAGGTCCTCTTTAAAGGTTTGAAAAAATTCACTAGTGACTCCATCTGGACCTAGGCTTTGGTTTTGGGCGAGCATTTTGATTACCAGTTCAGTGTCCTCAATAGTGAAATGTCTAGTCAGGTATGTCAGATCAACCTTGGGAGTCCAAAAATTTATAGAATTCTTTCAGGTTCTCTTGTTCTTTGGCATAAAGTTTCTCAAAGTTATCACTGATTGATTGCCTTCTGAATTTCTGTAGTATCTCTAGTAACAGCCCTCTTTACATTTCTGATTCTGCTTATTAAGTGCACTCACCCTTTCTTTGTGAATTCTATTGATGGTTTATCAATCTTGTTTATTTCTTTCAAGAAACCAACTTTTGCTTTCATTGATCTTTTGTATTGTTTTTTGGGTGTCCAGCTCATTCATTTTTCTTTTAAATCTTATTATTTCCTTACACCTGCCTACTTAGGGCTCATATTGTGATTATTTCTAATTTCTTAAGCTTTGTCATTTCTTCCTTCCTGTTGAATGCTTTCAAAGCTGTAAAATTTCCTCTTAATACCACTTATTTTGTGGCCTACAAATTCTGATAATTTGTGTCTTCGTTCTTATTTTTTTCCAGGTCCTCTCTGGTTGTTCAGTAGTGGGATGTTTAATTTCCAGGTGTTTAAGTTGCTTCTCCATTTCTGTTTGTAATTCACTTCTATTTTCAGCATATCATGGTCTGAAAATATCACTGGTACAATTTCTATCCTCTTGATTTTATGGAGGTATGTTTTATGGTCCAGCATGTGGTCTGTCTCAGAAAGTGTCCCAGGTGCATTGGACAAGAACATAAATTCAGCTTTATGGGAATGAAAAGACCTCTCTATGCCTACTATGGCCCTCTCTTACATTTCTTCCTTCAAGGCCAGTATATTCTTGTTAATTTTTAGTTTACTTAGCCTGAGAACTTTTTTACCATTTTCCGTTCATTTACTTTTTTGGCTTCTTCTGTTATATGGTGTCATGCAGCTCATCTTCCAGCTCACCAATTCTGTCCTCTGCAGCTGTTATTCTGCTGGTGAGACCTTCCAGCGAATTTTTCATATAGATTAGCAAAGTTTTTCATTTCATTTTTCATTTCTACTTGAAGTTTCCTTATTTATACTTTTTCTTGAGTCTTACTGGCTGTCCATTCCACAATTTCTTTGAATTTTTTGAACAGCTTCCATATTTCCTCATTAAAATCCTTCTCAGAGAGTTTGTATAGGTAGGTGACATATATTAGTTGGGTACTCAGAACTGCCATCTTCATTCACTAAGTGTGGTAGGGTTATGTGGTGCCTTCCCCTTGTGGCCTTTGCATTTTGCTGGATCTCCTATGCTGGAAGAAATGTTTGGCCATGGAGCGAGAGGAAGAGTTTTACTCTTCTCTTGGTGACAAGCCTGAGTTTCAAATGACTATTTTGATCCCCAAAGCTGTCCACTATTACTGCAGATACTGATTTCTGTTCTTGCCTGCTTCAAGGCCACACTTTGCTCTGGGTGCAAAACCTTGGCTCAAAATGAAGGATTGGTTCAAGGTTCAGCTCTAATCACCAGGGAAGCGGGGCTGGGCTGGACAAAATGATACCTATAAACAAATGTGTCCCCAGGACTAAGAGGCACTGCTGGCCCTCTGGAGCCAACCAGCTCAGTTCATGCTCCTGCTGCCAGTAAGACCAGATCACAAAGTCCTGTCCTGCTTAGCTGCATTCCCTAATGTCGATGTCCTGAGAACTGGACTGGGCAGATGGCCCTGAGCTTTGAGCCATAGCTCTCTGTCCTACCATGGGAGCAAGTCCGGGTGCTTACTGCAACCACGTTTTTCTCCAGCAATCTCCCTGGTTGCTTTATGTTTCAATCTGGTGATGGTCACTGTTTTGTTTCCATGATTACAGTGCTCCGTAGCTAGCCTTGGGGGTTCTGGGGTTTCATGCTCAGGGGCTCGGCTGGGACAAGCTGCTCTCAGCTTTCTTCTTCAGGATTCCCTGTGCTGCTGCTTTAACAGCCTTGACTGCTGCTGCCATCGTTCCACCATATTTTTTCAGATATTTTCTTCTTTAGCTCTTCTCTGCCATCTCATACATTTTCTTCTCTATGAAATCTTTTCTACACGTCAGAGGGCTTAGTCCATATTAGGTGGACTTAACTGTTTACTCCCCTCCATGCTGCAGGAGACTCTGAGGCTATAATGATGTCCTTCTTGATGTGTGTTAGAGGTGGTGGTACCTGGCAATTTTAACAAGAACATTTGTGTTTATATTCTCCTATTATTTTCTAGGAGTATGACTTTAAAAATGCTAGGTTTCTATTGATTGTTTATAAATAATTCTGTGTCCTGATTCACTGAAATATTGCTATCATTAAAAATTTGATTTTTATTAAAAATTATAGTTCTGGGGCCAGAAGGGTGGCACAAGCAGTAGGACATTTGCTTTGCATGCACTAACCTAGGTCAGACTGAGGTTTAATCCCCCAGCATCCCATATGGTTCCCCAAGCCTGGCGCGATTTCTGAGTGCATAGCTAGGAGTAATCGCTGAATGTCATCGGGTATGGCCCTAAAAGCAAAACAAACAAACAAACAAACAAACAAAACAAAAAATAGTTCTATTATTGTCTTTTCTTTCTTTTAGAAGTTTTTTTTTAACTCTGGAATTAACCACAATAATTCATTCTTGATGCTTTAAAGAATCCAGTTTTTTCAGGTTCAAGTTGGCATGTGAATTCTGACTCATAACTCTTCCAAATTATTACAAGATGGCTTTATTTATCAGAATGTATGGAATGAAATACAAATGAGATATCTTATACAAGTATATAAGCTTTCTTATCTGAATCCATATGGGTTTATTGTGTATATAAGAGAACATAGAGTCACTTATCTTCTCTTCTACTAATGTATTAAACAAGAATGTATGAAAAGTATAACTTAAACCAATGGAGATTAAGGTGGCTTAGATAGCTTTTAAATATAAACTCCATACTACATTTTCTCCAAAATGTTCAAGAATCATAAAATTGTATTATAATCCATAAATTAGTCTTCTATGTTTAAAAAGCCCTTTCAAAGAAGTTAGGAGGTCAAAGATGAGGTAGAAAATCACTGTACAAAGGGTTTCTAGAATTCTTTGTGTAGCTGAAAGTTTGAGAATCAACTATTAATCATTTCATAACTTAAAGATATAAATGTGTACCAAGCATAAAGAATTCAGTTCAGGTCCGCTGGCCCAAACACCATGTTCTGAATAGCGAAGTCCTGAGATTTCTTAGATGCATGATGTTCTTACAAATGGCCCATGCTATGCTAATAAAACTATTGTGACTAGGAGCTTTTGCAGTGGAAGCTGACAGATGAGGCAGAGTTAAGTACTTTTTCAGACTAGCTACTACAGTAAATCATTAAGGCACACAAACAATCATCCTTCATCAGTGCGCAATTTATTTCATAGCAATTGCAAATCGAAAACAATGTAAACAAACAAATCGACAACTAATGAACATCCCCCACCGCTCACTGTAAATAGATCTACAACTTTAGAAGAACACTTTATCCAACACATTGTCAACTCATTGTAAACACATCTACAACTCATAAACAACTCATTACCCAGTATGTTGTCACCTCATTGCAATTAAAGTTGAATGTTAACTGTACTGTATGTTCCTGCTCTGAATCATATTATGCCCACAGAAGAAAATGCCATATAGCAAGCAAGCAGTTCAGAAATGAGGAGCCTTTTGATTTATGTTTTTCCCACATCAGTTTGACATTTCGGATTATTTGACCAGACTTACGTAGAAATTAAACTGAATTTTGACCCTTTATTCAGGTATCCCATATTTTCCATTTGCATAGAGAAGGCAGTAGTTTCTTAGCAGAAGTTTCCCTCAGAAGGGAAAAGTAAACGTGTAAAATATTCCCCAAGCAGTAGTAAAACTCACAGCTTTTACTGTAATTGCTTTGTGTGAACTATATTTGGCATCCTTGCCAGGTATGTAATCTTTGGGTTGGGCCAAGTGTGTTGTTTTGAAAAACAGAACACTGGTGATTATTTTTGGAAAACAAACATAAACTTATGAATGTCATCACAGTTCTCCCATAATATTAACTAAGGATTTAAATGTTTATTGACTGTTCTGATTTCAATAATACTTGTATCATATTGTGGTTACTGGCAGATTATATGTGTGCTTATGTGTAAAGAGTACATAGAAGAGAAAACTGGCAGTATAATAAACACAGGGTCAATTTATGGTGCAATTTAATAGTACTTTTTTTTATTATTCTCACCAAATTTTACCTTTCTTTGCTAATCTGTATTGAAGATTGAACTTAAAGAGAAATGATTTATACTTTAAAATATGGGTGTAATTGTGTCATTGGAATATGATAATATAAAAGTTCTTTCATACAGTGGAAGAACTGATATTTAAAACTGTCCTATTTGACTTCAAAAGAAATAATGTAGCATATTTTTCGCTCTATTAGATGCACCTGAACATAAGACAGACATAGTTTTTAGATGCTCTCCTCCCCTGCACTCAGGCTTCGACTCCAAGCAGCATTTGCTCCATAAGGTAAAAGTGCATCTTATGAGATGAAAAACAGGTTGGGACCCGGGATAGCATGGAGGTAAGGCGTTTGCCTTTCATGCAAAAGGTCATCGGTTCGAATCCCGGTGCCCCATATGGTCCCCCGTGCCTGCCAGGAGCAATTTCTGAGCATGGAGCCAGGAGTAACTCCTGAGCACTGCCAGGTGTGACCCAAAAACCAATAAATAAATAAATAAGTAAAAAAAAAAAAGAAAAACAGGGTACTTACTAAACTTGTGTTCAAGAGGTAATGATGGTCATACACACTGTAGATGTCTTATTTGATATGTCTTTGTAAAATGTTGTGGTGTTTCACCTTTCCTTTTCCCCTTCTCTCAAACGGAGGATGAGAACTGCTAGAAGGACTCTGCCCATTGTAGGCATACTTAATTTTTACCCCACTCTATTACGGTACTCTTCCCCAAATAAAACCACAAAACTCAAACTATCTAATCCTGCCTCCCAATCAGAGGGAGAAGCAATGGAGACACCAAGCCCAATCAGATATAAGATCACCAAGTAATAAACCAGAAACAGAGGGAGTCACTCAATCTAGAAGACCCCGGGGAGAGGGTGGAGGATATGGGAGACAGAATGGGAATGGAGGTGGAGGGAGGACAACTTGGTGATGGGAATTCCCCTGATTCAAAGTTTATTTGTAAATGGAATATTACTGTGAATATCATGTAAACCACTATGATTAAAAAAAAGTTAATAAAAAAAGAAGGAATATTAGAAACTCTATTTTTATTCTAATATTTTTTTTTGTTTTTTTTTGGGGTCACACCCGTCAGTGCTCAGGGGTTACTCCTGGCTCCATGCTCAGAAATCGCTCCTGGCAGGCACGGGGGACCATATGGGGCACCGGGATTCGAACCGATGACCTTTTGCATGAAAGGCAAGCGCCTTACCTCCATGCTATCTCCCGGGCCCCTATTCTAATATTTTTAGGCCCTTATTAAAACTCATACTGAGCTACTTTTGAAGACAAAATGAAGGAATCTTTTTCTTTATTTTTTTTGGTTTGAGGGCCCTACACTGTGGTGCTCAGGGTTTGCTTTTGACTCTGCGCTCAGAAATCACTTCTGGTTAGCTTGGGGACCATATGCGATGCCGGGGATTAAACCTGGGTCTGTCCTGGGTTGGCTTGTGTAAGGCAAATGTCCTACTAATGTGCTATTGCTCCAGCTCTGAAGGACTCTATTTTTATCTTATTCAACAAAACTTTACCATGGACTGAGTTTGAAACAGTTATATCAACTCATATCTTTGGAATAGGCTGTGCATATAAAACGAGATTGTCAAATTATTGTGAGCATTTAAAATTTTAATTTTTGTTAGACTTTTAGTGTAGTACTCAGTGCTATAGTTACTATAATAAACTTTTAATATCTTGCTAGAGAAAAGCTATACTAACAAAACATTTATCCCTTCTATATTCAATTCCATTAAAAAGAAGTCTTAAAATTCTACCTTAGGTTTTCTGATGGAAATACATTAGAGTTATAGATTTTCTAGATTATTCTGTGACAATAGTTATATACTATTGGAATGACTATTTAAATATAATCAATAATAGTGTTTTTATTTCAGAAGAGACTTGGAATAGTTATCTTGAACTATACTGAATCTAAGTTAATACACTAAACTCAACTTTATATTTTATATAAATTATATATATAGATATGTAATTTATATATAATAAAATGCCTTTTGTATAAAGTTTCAGGCTATTTCCTTTTTATTTTTCCCTTCTAAATTCTGTTAAATGCAGTTAACTAATATTTACCAACCATTTTCATTTTCAATAGACTCTTCTAAATTATGGGAAGCTGTGAGTGGAAAAGTATTAGATATAATGGTATTAATATCCAAATACACTAAAACGAGAACCATGTTGACTAATTCATGCTGAGAAGCTTGCTACAAATATAGGGTAGTATTCCTGGGGCAGAGAAGGAAACACTATTTCAATGAAACTTTAAAATGATCACTTGGAGCAAGAATTGAGTACTGAAATGAGATGAAATGATATGCATGAGTCCCTTTCAACAACATAATGAAAATCAGTTTTTTAAAAGAAAAAAAAAAGAAAGTGAGAAAAAGAGGGAGAGAGGGGTGGGAGAGAAGGGGAGAGAGAGAGTGAGAAAAAGAGAGAGGGAGAGAGAAAAGAGGGAGAGAGAAAGAGAAAGAAGAAAAATGATTGTCACAGAGGTGAACAGCGGGGAGGGCAGAAGGGAAACTGGGAACATTGGTGGTAGCAGATGTACACTGGTGAAGGTTGTTGTATAATGTATGAGTGAAACTTAATCATGAACAGCTTTGTAACTGTTTTATCTCATGTTGATTCAATTAAAGAATTTATTTATCAAAAAGAGGTCATAAGACAATAGATCATAGACTGAGAAGTATTAGACCATATGAAGTTTTTCAGCTCCACATAAATATGACTTTACTCTGATAAGGATACAGTGCAACAGTAGATTATAATCTATAATGGTTATATAATTATAATATTATTAGATTATATAAAATAGTATTATTACTATTATATAAAACAGTATAATAATGTGTTAATATAATATGTTGGGTCAATATACTGTATGGTATGTAATTCTTTATTAATATCATTAGATTATAATCTATAGTGACTACATTATAAATGATAAAACACCAATACTAGCCAATAATCTAGCAATAATCTAAGAAAGAGATGTGGGTATGGACCAGTGTAGCAGTTCATGATGTGTAATGATGGTGAGAATGAAAAAGAATTTTAGGATTATAGATACAGACTTTACAACTACTGGAAAATCTATGAAAATCAAGGTCTTTTAATAAAAATTAATGTTTCTTTCCTAGCAATTGCAAAGATTGAAGGTATAGAAAGCTCATAATCACTCAGAGAATATACCTCTATTTGTACTTCCTTTACTGTATAATGCTAGAAATCATAAGTTTTTTGAGATTATGACATAGATTGATTTATCTTCTGCTCTTTGTCAGATATTGAAAATACATTCCTAAGCATAACAAATTATGATAATATGGCATAAGAAACTCTAAAGGAGATAACCTAAGAAACAACTTTTTCTGACCAAAATCTGCATGTCTTAGCAGAGTGAGTCAGTCATGTTTTAATTAGCAGCACTGACTTCCCTGAGACCTACTGTCTTCTGGGAAAATTGGTTCTGTTTACAAAATGGCTGCCAGCTTCCATTCACACTAAATATCCATTGCAAAGGGTATGAAATATAATATATATTTTTATTTTTGTTTGATATATTTTATCTCAAAACGTTTTGAGATATTCTAACCTAATCAGGTACTCATTTTTTCCCTAAAGATTTCTATGCAATTGTCTTTGATCAAAGCAGCATAAGAATGTTAATGATCTACTCATTTTCAGATTAGCTGGTACATCAACCACAAAGAGAAATAATTCCTAAAAGGCTAAAATCAAATTTCATTTCTAATCATCATGAATGATATGTTTTTTATTCTAGTCCCTAGTTTACTTTCATGAGCACAACAGCTTGATAAAAATCAATGTTTACTGCATACACTCATTCACTGAGTACAATCAGTCATTGTTACAAGCACTTTAACTGCTTATTTTGCACAATGCCCTAATGAAGTAGGTAGTTTATAATCTTAATTTTTAAAAATAATGACATAAATGCTATAATTTGTTCAAACACAGCTAGGAATGTGGTCTAGGGAAGATTTTAAACAAATCTTCTACTTCATACTTCACTTGGAAGAATTACTCAGCACCACCTCTATTATTTTATTATTTAATTTTACTTTATTTTATTATTCCCTGTCTGTGCTCAGGGAACATATGGGAGTTGGAGACTCAATCCAAGTGCCTTACCCATTGGATTATTGCTCTGCACTTCTATTATTACTATGATTATTCTTTCAGTTTGAAACACACTCAGGCAAGTATTTTTTTTTTCTGTTGTGCTATTGCTCTAGTACTGCCTCTATTATGTCCAGTAAAAATAATGTT
This sequence comes from Crocidura indochinensis, assembly GCA_004027635.1. NCBI lineage: Eukaryota > Metazoa > Chordata > Mammalia > Eulipotyphla > Soricidae > Crocidura > Crocidura indochinensis. The sequence continues at coordinate 29,179 of PVKC010003270.1, forward strand.
TTGACTGTACCAAGCCATTAAAAACCATTATCTGTTAAGAATAATCATCTTATTAATATTAATATAAAGGAAAAGGTGAGCTGAATAGCAAATGAAAGTCTAAAAGCTTATTTACATTCTGGGCCATTGAGTGGCAATCCATATCCTTTAAATGACCTAAATTCTCAATGCTGCAATCTGAACCTTGTTGTTTTAGAATTCTCTGAGACAGTCTTTAAGTCTGTTGTTCCCTCCATTGTCAACCAGGCCCAAGCTTTGGGAGGGTCTTCAAAGAAAAATTGAACTAGAATAATCTGAAGAGTTTATGAAGAAAAAGAAAAAGAGAAAGACCTGATCTCAGCAGGGAAATATATCTTCTAAGTGAAAAGTTCCAGGGAGTTGGGAAATTGTGTGTTAATTCTTTTTTTTCTTTTTAAATACTATTTGAGCACCATGATTACAAACATGTTTGTAGTTGGGTTTCAGTTATAAAAAGGAACACTCCCCTTCATTGGTGTGTTCATTCTTAACTTCCTCTCTTCACTCATTCTTTAGATTCTTAAAGAGTAAGGAGGAAGTATCACTGTAAAAACAAGAGGAAACTGAGATAAACAAATGAGACTATGTTAAGCTGAGAAACTGCACCACAAAGGAAACAGTGACAAATATGCAAAAGGCCACCCACAGAAAGGGGAAACTATTCACTCAATATCCATCAGATAAGGGACTATTATCTAAGATATACAAGGTACTGACAGAACTTTACAAGAAAAAAAATCTAACCCCATTAAAAAGTGAGGAGAAGAAATAGACAATACAAATAGACAATATAAATGGCCAAAAGGCACGTGAAAAAATGTTCCACATCACTAATCATAAGGGAGCTGAAAATTAAAACAACAATGAGGTACCATCTCACACCACAGAGACTGGCACCCATTACAAAGAACAAGAACAATCAGTGCTGATGGGGATGTGGGGAGAAAGGTATTCTATTCATTGCTGCTGGGAATGCCGTCTAGTCCAACCTTTATGGAAAACAATATAAAGATTCCTCAAAAAACTGGAAATTGAGCTTCCATATGATCCAGCTATACCACACCTAGGGATATATGCTAGGAATACAAAACACAGTACAAAAATGCCTTCCTCACACCTATATTTATTGCAGCACTATTTATAATAGCCAGATTCTAGAAACACCCAAGATGTTCTTCAACAGATGAATGGCTAAAAGAAACTATGGAACATATACACAATGGAATATTATGCAGCCGTCAGGAGAGATGAAGTCATAAAACTTTCCTATACATGCAGAGGTCTCAAACTTAATTTATCTGAGGGCCGCAGGAGGCAAAGTCAGGGTGATCCTTGAGTGAAAAGTCAGTAGTAACCCTTGAACATTGGGTTGTGTGACCCAAACAACTAAAACAAAACAAAACAAAAAAAGATTCCTCTAGGGCAGCGCCACAAAATGTTGTACGGAGGGCCGTTTGTGGCCCGCAGGCTGCAGTTTTGAGACCCCCTGATAGGGACAAGGAAACTACTATGCTGAGTACAATAAGTCAGAGGGAGAGAGATAGACACAGAATAGTCTCACTCATATATGGGATTTAAGAAAAAAATTATTGTAACTATACCCAGAGACAATAGAGATGAGGGCTGGAAGGACTGATCAACAACATGAGTGGTGAGTGCAGTCAGGTAAATAACTATAATAACACTAGCATGACAATGGTAGCGAGTGAGAGAGATAGAAAGCCTATATCAAATACAGGCAAGAGGTAGGGGAGGAGGGAGATGGAGGCATTGGTGTTAGGAATGTTACACTGGTGAATAGGGGTTGTGTTCTTTTTTATAACTGCAACCCAACTACAAACATGTTTATAATCATGGTGCTTAAATATAGATATAGTTTTATAAATCACCAACAAAAAATAAAGTCTACCAAATATCCAGATAAAAATATATACTCGGGGCCCGGGAGATAGCATGGAGGTAAGGCGCTTGCCTTTCATGCAAAAGGTCATCGGTTCGAATCCCAGTGCCCCATATGGTCCCCCGTGCCTGCCAGGAGCAATTTCTGAGCATGGAGCCAGGAGTAACCCCTGAGCACTGCCGGGTGTGACCCAAAAACAGACAAACAAAAAGAATATGTACTCAAAATATACACTATTTTGTGACAGGGTGAGAGCACAATGTTTATGCCATTTGCCTTGCTCACAGCAGATCCAGGTGTGACCTTCACTCCCAAATGGTCCTCTGAGCCTGCCTGCCAGGAGTGATTTCTGCAGAGTCAGATGAAACTCCTACACACTGCTGGGTGTGGTCCAATATCACAAATAAAAAATGTAATATTTTGGATATACATAAAACAAATAGACATTATATATTAACCTGAAGATTTTGCTGTAAGATTTGAACCTTGAATGGGAGTCAGGAGGATCAATCCATAGAAGGAGACTTTCCACAGTGCAGGTAGGGTAAAGAAGAGACTTCTGTGATGATCCTAGTTGGAACCGACTACTCTGGACAGTAACTGGGTGTTGAACAGAGGTTAAGTGATATTTGAAGTACCCCTTCATTATCAATAGTGCAAACAGTGTCTAAATGGAAAAATACGGAAGAAGAGAGGAGTAAAATGACTATCCCAGGGGCAGCAAGGCTTGGAGGGAAACTGGGGACATCGGTGGTAGGAAATGTTCATGGGTGGTGGTGCGTGTTACATCATGAAGAACTTTGAAATCACAGCATTTAATAAAAGGGGAAAAAAGAATCTTGGACTTTGAAAGAGTAGAGCAGGTAAAGTACTTCTACACACCAGCCCCAGCTTTGACTCCTGACACCACTAATAGTCTCCGAACATCTCTAGATATGGCCTCATATATATATATATATATATATATATATATATATATATATATATATATATTTGAAGCTTTAATTAGCCACACAAGTCTTAGGATGCCATTACATGTCATATCAGCCTTTAGAAATATAATGATTTAATGATCTTTTTTGCATATTTAAGATCTCTAAGATAGTCTTTCATAAACTATAAAATTAGTTTACCAATATTTAATGCTTACAGTGTCATATTTATCCATGGAAGCCAATAGGAATAAAATATTTTACAAATATTTTACAAATATTATTTGTGAACTCTGGCCTGTGCTATGAAGCTAGTGAAGTCAATGAAAGTTTAAACTATATATTGTCCTCAAGAGATACAAATTACACCACTAACTTGGTTATTGTTTTCCCACTTTTCCATACCTGTTTTGTTATCTTCTACTGTACTTTTAATTTGCCATTCAGTGGAAATAAGCTCAGTCCTTTTCTTCAATGTATTGCTTAACTTCATGCTAAATTTTAGAAAATAGATAGGGTTAAAATATGTATATAAAGAAAATTTCCATGTAATATCTGTTTTATAAAATGCAGTCATTTTTATAAGTGTCTAATCTTTGTTGATCTTATTTTTATTTTAATTTCCTGCTCAAGATAATGATAAGTCTTCCATTTATTATTCTCCAAAATAAACCCCACAATTATAAAGCCAAAATTTGATTTACTATAACATTGTTTTATCTGTTCCCTGCATAAAATTTTGTAAAAGCAAAAATCAAAGACAATCATGTCCCATCTAGTGGACATTTAGATTACTTTCTTTTATAAACTAAATAGTAATCAATGGTATTAAATAGAATTAGCTGTCTACTGGAATATTTTTCTAATATGTATCTCCAGTTGTCGTCACATTTCTATAACCAACAATGATTTCTCAGGAGATAGCTAAACTTTATAGTATTAGTATTTATAAAGTAAAGTCTTATAGTTATGTTTTCTAAAATGTCAAGAAAAGCTGAATTCTAAAATATAAGTATATATATATATATATATATATATATATAGAGAGAGAGAGAGAGCTAAGTCTATATCGTAAAATAATTTAAATGACTTTTAACATACATATTAAAATTGCACAGAGAGGACTGATGGTAAGCGTTTTGTAGAAAAATTAGCATTGATACTATTTTGAGAATCTTTCTGAAAAATAGAAACAGTATTTTTCCTGTTAATTATATAACTATAGGATTTATTCTAAGTTAGTTATTATAAATGCTAAAATTCAATATCAAACCTACCATGTATCAAATATGAATGTGTGAATTTTTTTGATAAATTGCACATAGGTTTTGAGTCACCATCTATAGTTTTATATTTAAGTCTAATTTTCACAATATGTCATAATAGTAAAGAAATTGTAACTTAAAGTTGGTACTACTCAAGACTCAATATTTTTACTGTCCGATTTGTGGATGAGGTGGTCAGTAAGTGATGAATTAGGAGTGAAGGGGTTAAACTGTGTCTGTGCTAGGAAGTAGCCAGGAAGTATGTTCAAGACACCACAGTTCAGCTAGGTCAAGGCCTAGTAGAGTCAAAGGGCAAAGAAAACTTTGACCTTTGACCTTCAGGTTTCTCCTGAAACCTGGAGAAGCGGTCTCCAGGGAATTTCAAGGAAACAGGGCAAATATGTTCAGTTAGAGTTCAGGATCAGGCTATGTGCAAAATTAATCTTGTGCAAATTTAGGGTAGTGTTTTCTTTCATTGTAAAGACTGAAAATGGCCACATGGTAAAACAAAACAATGTAGGGGGACTTTACTTGCATTTCTAGGGTCTAGTTATTTTGACACAGTAGAGCATAAAATTTGGAAGGCTACAGAGAACATTAAAATAAATAAAACAATTCAGTCCTGGGATGTCGGGCATGTTTGGAAGCAGATGAAACTAGAAGACAGGCTCCTCTTGAACTTGCTGGACCTTGGTCCCTTACCTGTAGTCCACCGGTATACAAGCACTTTAAGACAGTCATTAATGCCAACTAAGAGTATTAGAAACAGGCCCTTACACCACTTTAAAAATGCCTAAGATGAGAATAAAAGTCGCAGAAGAATGGGATATGGAAAATAATAGACTCATTCAAAACAGCCAAACTAAAATCTAACTCGTGTAACTATTAAATGTGATATTATTTCACTGATGTTTGTTTGTTTTTGTGGGTCACACCCGGCAGTGCTCAGGGGTTACTCCTGGCTCCATGCTCAGAAATTGCTCCTGGCAGGCACGGGGGACCATATGGGGCACCGGGATTCGAACCGATGACCTTTTGCATGAAAGACAAATGCCTTACCTCCATGCTATCTCCCGGGCCCCTGATCAAGTTTTTTATATTAAATCTTCTATTTACAAAATTAAAAGTACTACCTACTTCCTTGCAGATTCTATCGTGCATGAGCAAAAACCTAAATAAAAATACCTTTTAGTTATCATGCAAATCTCATAAATTTTAACACTTAAAATTATCAAATGACTAATAATATCCAATAGTTTTTCTCTCTTTACTTTATCTGAATTTGTTTATTTAATAAACTGTGCCCAAAGAATGGAGATAGAAAGTAATGATCTTGACAAATACAATCTTATGCCTTTTTTTTTTGTTTTGTTTTGTTTTTGTTTTTAGGTCATCCCTGGCAGTGATTCTGAGAGATTATTCCTGGCTCTGTGCTCAGAAGTCGCTCCTGGCAGGCTACAGGACCATATGGGATGCTGGGGTTCAAACCACCATCCGTTCTGGATCAGCTGTGTGCAAGGCAACAGCCTTACCATGAGCTATCCTCTGGCCCCTGATTCACTCTATTTTTGAAAGAGATGGGAATGAAGTCATAAAAATTTATGGGAACACCAAGCATGTCATGAAAGTGACAAATCTATGAAAACTCCAATTATGTTAGTATTTGGTCTGATATCACATTTTTGGAGTGATTGTGGATATCTTTCCCCCACCTTCTTGCACTTTTGGAAGCCCTGGTAGCTGAAAACATGCTTGACTAAAAGCTTCAATATCAGCAATAGTGCTTAGAATTCCTAAATTACTTGGCCATGAGACAGTTCCAGTTTTTAAAATAATCTCCTCCCTGTAGGAACTTACCAATTTAGATACCAATGTTTTTGTGAAGCTATCAATGTTCAGAAAACAAAAGAAGTAACAAAATGTTCAGCTAGCAATGAGAGCTCATTAAACATTCTGACATTGACTTAATGACCTCATTGTAAGATACAGTAAGTTTCAAAAACTTTCTTATTGCTGTACTTCTATTATTTTTCTTAATAATTTCACTCCTACTTACCTAGAAATAAATGTATTATAATCAACTATGCCAACCATGTGATAAATGGTCTTTAAACACAGTAATTTATAAATTTCAATGATCTGGCATGATCCATTGTTGAATCTGAACATTTTATGTTACACCCAGTGATGCTCAGTGATCGCTGCTGGTGATGGCCAAGCACTTTACCCATTATACTACTTCTTTAGCTCCTATTTTCAAGTCTAAAGTCCAAAAGGTTAAAAATGCAAAGAAAAATATTTTAATTTCTTAGGGAAGACCGATTTCTAAATCTAAAGTCCAAAATATTAAATTGATAAGGCAAATATTTTAATTTCTTAGGGAAGGTGCTTAGGGCTTACTCCTGGCTCTGTTCTCAGGCTTCACTCTAGCACGATTTGGGGGGGTCATATGAGATCATTGGCATTGAACCCAAGTTGGCTGCATTACAAATGCACTACTCACTGAACCATCACTCTGGCCCACAAAGCAGAATCTTTTAATAGGCTTAAATACAATCCACAGAGAATCTACTTAACTATTAGTATGGTCTTGGGTGATCTGTTTTAAATTTATAATCACAAAATGAGGTAGTGTAGGGGAATGCTCTTTTTGTGACTAAAACCCAAAGACAGTCATCTTGTAATCACAGTGTTTAAATAAAGATATTATTAAATAAATGAAGGTGAAATGCAAACAGACACCAAGGAAAATCTTTAACACTGGAAATTAAACAGCTCACTTCTAAACAGCAAGTGGACCAGAGATGAAAGCAAAGAGAAAATTGAAAGATTCCTGGAAACAAATAAGAACAAAAAAACACATTATAAGGATTTGTGGGATATAGTAAAAGTAGTACTAAGAGGAAAATTTATAGCTTTGCAATCACTCATCAGGAAGGATAAAGAAACCTAAATAAGTAACTTAATGGCATAGCTTATAAAGTTGGAAAGTGGTCAACAAAATGACCCAAAATAGGAAGACAGAAGGAAATAATAAAGCTTAGAGCAGAAATCAATGAATTAGAAATCAGAAAAAAAAAAGATCAATAAAAGCAAGGCTTAGTTCTTTGAAAAATAACAAGCATCTATTTGTGAAGATATTTTAAATATAATATGAGGATTATCAAAAGATCAAGTCATAGAAACTTTAAAGATGTTGGTTTGAACAGTATATTTAAGCAATATCTATCCTTTGTAATTGTCAGTAAAATGGGGAGTTTGTTATTTAAACACATATATTAATGAACAAGGAATTACTCATCCAAGGTCAATATATATATATATGCCATTTACCCCAAAGGGCATTTAACCCCTAAATAAAAAAATAAGGAAGAAAACTTCCTGGTGTTATTTTTATGTTTTATGCACATATTATCATTATCTTCTCTTGCAATTTTGAGATTTTCCTGTCATTTTATAGTATGTCTCTTTGTATGGTACTCAAGAGGTTTTTTGAGTCTCTCAAAAATTGATGACTTTCAATATAAAGCTTCTTGAGTAACACACAAAGAGAACATACTATAAAATGATGACAGGATTGGTTTTTTGAAAAAATAAACAAGATTGATAAACCATTAGAAAACTCTCCAATGCAAAAGGGAAACAGAAATATAATAAAACAAATTATAATTGAAAAGAGGAAAATTATTACAGGTACTATAGAAATCCAAAGAGTGATCAGAGATTACATTGAGAAACTTTATGCAACAAAAGAAGAGGACCTGGAAGAAAGAATAAGTTCTTTCCAAGAAGATAAAGCCTCCCAAGTTTAATTAAGATATTCTGGCATGTCTTAAAAGACCTATCTCTATTGAGGAACTTAAAATGGCAATCAAACGTCTTTTCAGAAACAAAAGCCCAGACCCAGATGGATTCACTAATTTTTTTTTATTCTTTCAAAATTTTCAAGAGGGCCTACAGGCAATCCTTTTCAGGCTATTCCAGGAAACTTAAGATACAGAAACACTCCAAATAGTTTTTTTAAAGCTAACATCACCCTGTTACCAAAACCCACAATAAGAGAACTACACTCCAATATCCTTGATGAATACAGATGCAAAATTTCTCAACAAAATCCTAGCAAATAGGATCCAACAACTCAGTAAGGAGGTGATACAACATGACCAAGTAGGTTTCATTCCATAGATGCAATTATGGTTTAACATACACAAGTCAATCTATGTAATATACCAACCACATCAACAAAATAAAAATAAAAATTATATGATTACATCAATAGATGCAAAGAAAGCTTTTAATAAGGTCCAACATCCATTAATGATTAAAAAATAAACTCCCAACAAGATGAGAATAGAATGAACTTTTCTCAGCATAATGGTCCAGAGGACCATTGCAGATATTTTACTCAATGGAGATAAGCTGAAAGTCTTCTCTAAAATCTAGCACAAGTAAAGATTTTCCCCTTTCGCCACTCTTATTCAACATAGTGCTGGAAGTTATCGATGTAGTAATTAGGCAATAAAAAGATATGAAGGGCATCCAGATAGGAAAGGAAGAAGTCAAGCTCTCATTGTTTGCAGATGACATGATACTATACTTAGAAAACCCTAAAGACTCTACCACTATGCTTCTAGAAACAATATATTCATATAGCAAAGTGGTAGGTTACAAAATTAACATACAAAATCAATAATACACAAATAATGATAGAGAAGAAATAGCAGTTAAAAAACCCCATTCACAATAGTGCTACAGAAACTCAAATAGCTTGAAGTCAACTAAAGAGGTGAGAGACCTATAAAAGAAAACTGCAAAAAAAAAAAACAGCTTTAAGAAATAAAGGAAGACACGTAGAAATAGAGACATATATCCTGTTTATGGATTGGGAGGATCAACATCACTAAATGACAATACTTCCTTAAGAATTGTACAAATGTCATGTAATCCCTCAAAGAATACCTTAGATATTCTTCAAAGAAGTGGCTCAAACTCTACTGAAATTTATTTTGAACAATAAATGTCCACAAATAGCTAAAGCAACCCTTAGGAAACAGAAGATGGGAGGCTTCCCTTTCCCCAACTTTAATTTGTACTATACAGCAATAGTCATTAAAACAGAATAGTCTTGTAATAAAGACAGATCCTCAGATCAATGGAATAGACTTGAGATTTCAGAGCATGACCCTCAGACATACAATCAATTAATCTTTGATAAAAGGGCAAAAAAGACAAAATGAAGCAAGGAAAGCCTCTTCAACAAGTGGTGTTGGGATAATTAGACAGACACATACAAAAAAGTGAACTCAGACCTCCATCTAACACAGAACACAAAGGTCAAATCAAAACGAATTTAAAAAAATGTTGAAGAATCTGAGACAATCTTGTCATAAACTCTTCACCTACTTTAGATATCTACAATTGAGAGGGAATACAAAAATCTGTAACTTTTCCTGAGGAGTGAAATATTTGCTTAATCACTATATTGGGCACTTCTGCTTTTAAGATTTGCACTGGACAGCTAAGCATAAAAATCCTACTGAAAAATAATGACATTATATACACAAGATGCAGCATTCTGAGTAATCTCTTTTTTTTTAATTTTATTTTAATCATAGTGGTTTACACGATATTCACAGTAATATTCCATTTACAAATAAACATTGAATCAGGGGAATTCCCATCACCAAGTTGTCCTCTCTCCACCTCCAATCTCATTTTGTCTCCCAAATCCTCCACCCTCTCCCCAGGGTCTTCTAGATTGAGTGACTCCCTCTGTTTCTGGTTTATTACTTGGTGATCTTATATCTGATTGGGCTTGGTGTCTCCATTGCTTCTCCCTCAGATTGGGAGGCAAGACTAGATAGTTCGGGTTTTGTGGTTTTGTTTGGGGAAGAGTACCGTAATAGAATGGGGTAAAAATTAAGTATGCCTACAATGGGCAGAGTCCTTCTAGCAGCTCTCATCCTCAGTTTGAGAGAAGGGGAAAAGAAAAGGTGAAACACCACAACATTTTACAAAGACATATCACATAAGACATCTAGTGAGCATTGCAGCGATAAAGATATGCACCACATAATTGCCATGGTCCTGAGATAAAAAAACATGACAGAGCGCAAGAAATCTAAGAGAAAAGAAGAAAGAAAAAGTATATATATAAGGAACATAGTAGACTACCACTTCTATATTTACACCAAAATAAGAAGTTCGACAAAAACTAGGTAAGAGGAAAATAAAATAGTAATAGGATAAATAAATTAAAAAAGATTATTTTGAGCTTCTTGTCTCACTCTCTTTTGTGGTTTTTGGGTCCCACCTGGTAGTGTTTAGGGGGATACTCCTGGCTCCATGCTCAGATATTGCTCCTGGCATGCCAGGGGACCAAGTG
>PVKC010003271.1:0-39722 GCA_004027635.1 Crocidura indochinensis
TTTATATGGCAGAATTTTAAATTAAATTAAATTTTAAGAGGCCTTAAAATTCTCTTGTCAAGAAAATTGATTCCTTTTTAAAATATTATTGATATAATTATCACAGATATATACCTTTGCTCACATATCTAGGTAACTTGCTTCAATATACAGTCATGTAATTGAAACATATGCTGATCCTTATTACCCAGTTATATTTCACTATGTAAGAGATTTTAGCTCAAACCACAGTCTTCATTTTGAAAGGTACATTTTGTAATGAATTTAGGCATAATGGAATGGAACACTATTATAGTAACACCTGATTAACCAGAATTTGTTCTAGTTAATTGCATTTTCTAATAATTACACTTAACAAGTACTTGATACTTCTTTAAAATGTTGTCAAATTTCTTTCTTTCTCAAATGCATTAGTTCATTTATTACTTTAATAAGTAAAACATAGGTAAAGATAATTGAATCTCTCTGATAATTGAGAATTTGGTAGTGCCTGGAGGTTTCTCATCCTGAAACTAAATTATCAACATTATTTTGTCCTGAAGAGCTAGACATAGAGATGAACAAATATTTGACTTTTTCAGCACTGAGTCAGAAAGTTAAAATGTTCACGAAATACAAACACGCATATACATACAATTTACCTTTATTTTATATCTTTATAAAGTGAAAGATAAGTCAAATAGCTTTTTATTGGTTAGTTGAGGATTGAGTCAAAATCTGAATTCAAGAGTAAATTTCTAGTAATTTGAAAATCCATTTCAATTTTTCAATATCTTTCTATTGTTATGTGCATATGTCAAAAACTCAGCCATTTAAACTTCTCCCAAATGATTATAAAATTTTGTATTTGCTCCTGCATTTAAATTTATTTGTATCATCTGAGAATATTTCAATTCAGACAGAAAAGTCTGAATACTATAGAAGCACAAATATACTCCCCAGAATAAAAACATTTATTCTTCCATATTATAAAATTGTTTTCTTTTTGTTTGGGTGGTTTAATCCTGGCAATACGCTCAGAAATCACTCCTGCCAGGCTCGGGGGACCATATGGGATACCAGAATTCGAATCACTGTCCTTCTGCATGCAAGGCAAATGCCCTTCCTCCATGCTATCTCTCTGGTCCCTAAAGTTGTTTTCTTAGAGTATGAAGGTGTATTTAAAAAAAAAAAAGACTGTCATGTACTTTAGTGTGCTAATGTTCTCTAGGAGACACCTGTTATTTTTTGATAAAAAATAATTTATGAATCATGGTTACAAACATGTTCTTAATTAGGGTTCAGCCATAAAATGCACACACACCCTTCACCAATACAACATTCCTGCCACCAATAGTATGTACATTGAAATTTAACCTAGTATACTTAATTTAGATGTTTATAATTTTTTATGGGTGTGTAAGTGGTGGTGAATGTGTTTTTGGACCACAATTTACATTGCTATTGGATTGTTTCAAAATATGTTCCCAAAACTCTGGGGATCAAACAGTACAGAAGGTGAAGACTGGCATAGTGTCATGCCAGTAAGAAACTTAAATACTGCACTAATTTTTTAAGACTAGGATGATCCCAATTTTTGACAACTTCAGAAACATTATAAAGGAATCAGTTGAACATACTATATCTTCTTCACGTCATTAAAATCTGGATTAGTGTTGTGACCTAAATCACATATATCATAATATTTCTTCACATTCTGTGTAAGCTGGGGCTTTGTTGACCTTGAAATCCTCAATGAATACTTGTGAATTGTCTCTCCTTCAAAACTGACTCATGTTTAAAGGGAATATGATTTTATAATAGTGGTTTGTCTCTCATATGGAAATTCTTTAGATGATATTTTGACTGCTTTCAGAACTACAGTGTTTTGGGCCTCAGGAATTAGGTAAAATGGTGTTATAGTTATGTATTTTATTTATAGTATTTCACAAATGCATGCCTTCTTTACATTCACAAATGCAAATACATATGCAATATGTCATACATAGTCTATGAGTTTCATACATATAATATGTACATTTAACATTATAAAACTAGATTATGATAATGATCAACAATATATCTTGCTTTTACATAATTATAATTTTATAATATATTTTAAAAATCTATAGTTATTCATTTAATTCTTAAGTTTAGCTCACTTATTATTACATTGTTATGTGTTATTTAATCATGTGATTTTACACATATTCCCAACCTAAACATTTAATTGTTAACAAATTCTTGTCATTGTAAATGATGCGAGATGTCGAGACATATCTCCTGTTAGAGAACTTTCACTAGAATATCTACCCAAATTTTGAAGTAAGAATTTTAAAACAAGAAGTTTCTCACGAACTCAGAAGAACACAGCTCTGTAAACAAATAGAAATTCTATAAAAAGAACAAAAAGAACATTTGTATAGAGAATGCTATTTGAATTGTTATGGTGATAAGTTTTGATGTAAGAATACTATATATAATTGTATACTATACTGTCTATTTAAATGATATTTTTTCATTATAAGTTTTGTACTTTTAAATATGTGAGAACTTTTTGCTCAATTTTCCTGGTCAAAAGCATTAATTATTTAGACAACTTATTCTATTAGTAAATAAATGGGAAAGATTGTTGGCGCAGTTTGATGATAGGATTGCAAAAATTCTATAGCTCCAATGATGCGCATTTGACTTTGTCTAGCAAAATCACATGCATTTTTAAAACTTTAACTGAGCAATACCTTTCTAGAAATCTATCCTGAAGATAACTGGCTAAACTTTATTTTTATATGTATCACAATCTGTTTCTTACAGACTATTTGGGTAACAGATTTTGGAATTAATTCAAATATCCATCTGGTTGAATAAATGCCATCTACAGAATGGAATACTGTGAAATTATAAAAACAATAAGAAACAACTCATAAATATTTCATAATTACAAAATATTTTATTTAGATAAAGATAATTGCATAGTATATAATATTACTTAGATATAATATCTCATTATGCAATTGCATTATTTATTTAATATTAATATTATATTTGTGTTAGGATAATATTTTTATAGAGAATATACTTATTTTTAGAGATATATACTTAGATATGTAGTGTATATAAATATATAATTAACAAATAGATATGTGGGTGATCTTGCCTTATAGATTTGAATAAACAGCCAGATTTCAAATATGTTTAAAATCTTTTAAATTTGTGAATTATTTAATAATGAATTTTTTCATTATTTCAATATTTTACTAATTTTCATTACTTTTAATATTGAAAGTAGATGTAAAAGGGAAAATGATAAATACTAAAGAAATCAGAAAGAAGTAATAAAAATAATGTGAGGCTATGTAGCCTTTAAATATGAAATGCCCAGAAATGCCAATATCTTTTTAAACAAGTAACAAGAAATTAAAGTGACAACATTTACAATTATATGCAATAACATTGCATTATTTTCACTTTTATTTCATAAAAGTCTTTCCTTTCTAAAAGTCTTTAGATAAAAAAAAAACCTTTATTCACCTGATAAAAACCTTTATTGCTAATAAATTCAAGATTTATTAAAATATCTTCATTTAATGGACAGGTATTTACCAAGAGTTTGTGTGTTAGATTTATTCATTAATTACTTATCTTTTCTGAAAATATTTTTAAATGACAAGCTTACATTATTGGGACCAGCATAATAGTTTATTTATTGGGCAAGGTGACTATCATACTGTCAACCAGTTATTGATTAATTTCTGGAACCCAGATAGTCTCCAGTTCACAAGCAAGGATTAACCTCTGAGTATAGAGCACTATTGGTATAGTCTAAAAACCAACAAAAATATGTAGAATTAATTAATAATTAATTATCATTATAATAAATAATTAATATAATGTATAATTTAAAAGTTTAAGTTAAATTCTATATTGCACCATACCAATCAATATATATATATACATATATATATATATATATATATATATAACTGTCAAACAGTTTTGGTTTTTTTACAGTGTTCTGACAATAACAACACTTCTATATTGCAGAAGTATTTAATTGTGATATTTTAAAATAAAATTAACCACACAAAAATTGGCATAACATAATTACCATATTGAGTAAATATTGTAGGAGGACTTATACGCCCCAAGTATACTGGTAATAAGCAGAAAATAATTTATGAGAAGAGCTGAAGAAAACTTTTGCCTTATTTGGAAATTTTAATTTTTTGTTTTTATAACTCTTTTATACTACTATGAAGGATCAAAAACTGGTTGCTTCCCTTCTATTTGGATACACTTCCATATTCTCTAAATTTTCTAAATATGATCCCTCTAAAGATATCTATGTGACATCTAATTGCACTATTATTTGAAAAGTTGAGTAGAGGTAGCTACAACATAACACTTTTAAAAAATGATATAAAGATATAAAACAATAGAGAAAAAAATTGTGGCAGTAATTAGGAAAAAGTGAACTATAATGAGACATGTCCACAGTGCAGAAATATTGGATTAAATGAAGATTTATGAAATAAAAATAAAAATAAATTAATTAAAAATAAAGAAAAAAACTGAAAGTCAGGCAGAAGCTATAGCACAGAGATAGGGGTTTGCCGTGCACACAGCTGGTCCAGGATGGACCTGGCTTCAATCCCCGGTGTCCTATATAGTCCACCAAGCAGGAATGATTTCTGAGCACAGAGCCAGGAGAAATTCCTTAGAAAGAAAAAAAGAGAACGAAAGAAAGAAATGAAAGAAAGAAAGAAAAAAAGAAAGAAAGAAAGAAAGAAAGAAAGAAAGAAAGAAAGAAAGAAAGAAAGAAAGAAAGAAAGAAAGAAAGAAAGAAAGAAAGAAAGAAGGAAGGAAGGAAGGAAGGAAGGAAAGAAAGAAAGAAAGAAAGAAAGAAAGAAAGAAAGAAAGAAAGAAAGAAAGAAAGAAAGAAAGAAAGAAAGAAAGAAAGAAAGAAAGAAAGAAAAAAGAAAGAGAGAGGAAGGAAGAAAGAGAGAAAGATGGAAAGAAAGAGAGAGAAAGAAAGAAAGAAAGAAAGAGAGAGAGAAAGAGAGAGGGAGGAAGGAAGAAGGAAAGAAAGAAAGAAAGAGAGAGGGAGGAAGGAAGCAAGAAAGAAAAAGACGGAAAAGAAAGAAAGAAAGAAAGAAAGGGAGGAAGGAAGGAAGAGAAAGACGGAAAAGAAAGAAAGAAAGAAAGAGAGGGAGGAAGGAAGGAAGAAAGAGAAAGACGGAAAAGAAAGAAAGAAAGAGAGGGAGGAAGGAAGAAAGAGAAATATGGAAAAGAAAGAAAGAGAGGGAGGAAGCAAGGAAGAAAGAGAAAGACGGAAAAGAAAGAAAGAAAGAAAGAAAGAAAAAGAAAGAAAGAAAGAAAGAAAGAAAGAAAGAAAGAAAGAAAGAAAGAAAGAAAGAAAAAAGAAAGAAAGAAAGGGAGGAAGGAAGAAAGAGAGAAAGAAAGAAAGAGAGAAAGAAAGAGAGAAAGAAAGAAAGAAAATAAGAAAGAAAGAAAGAAAGAGAAAAGAAAAAGCTATATTTTTCAAAAATTAATGCCAAATGTCTTTACTAGCTATTGAAAAGGATGTGAAGAAAATGCAACACTAGACTGTTGATGAGAATGTGAATTGGTGAAACAGATTATCAAAATTCTATGAGACTGCCACAGGAAGCTAAAGATAAAGATGATCCTATGATCCAGCAATTACAGTATTGCATACCCATGTGAAAAGTAGGAAAACATTACCAGGAAAAGTTGCAAATACTCCAAGGTTAATTTTAGAATTGTTTACATTGCTCATAGTAGTTGGATAAAGAAATGGTGCTGCATTTATATGGCAGAATACTATTTATTTAAAAAAATGACAATTTTACAGTTGCAGCAAAATATAAATAAGTATGAGAATTATATATATAACGTCAAAAAGAAAATAAAATGTATTGGATAATTTCATCTAAGGAAGCAATGGCAATGTAAACATGAACAATTAGTGAACTAACAAATTAAGATAATATTCTAAATAATTGATTATCGATAATATAGCTGATTACATGAGGAAAAAGCAGTAGGGTTAAGGCTTACAGTGGAAGGTATAAATCAAGCAAACCAAAAAACCAAAAAGCTTTCAGATATTATTTTTTAGGATGTTCCAATATCTTAGAAAATCTTAACATATATTCCATAAAAAAGTTACTAATTGTGATATAATGTTGAGTAAAGTTATTCTCAGCAGTTAATTGGTTTTAGTCAGTGAAAAATATACTATATAACTATAAAAATATACTATAATATATAATTGTGCATTAGGACTTTTCTGGATAGAAGAAAAATATTTTCTACACTATTCTGCCTAGTAATTCATTTTTATTATAGTAATATTACAATTTTGAGGGGCTAGTTTACCATAATGCATATGACAATCATTAATTATTTCACATATTTTTTAAAGCAAGTGATTTTTATTTAATCACACAAATAATGATAATGAGGGACATAAAGGATATAAATCTAGAAGGAAAATTTCTATATTTCAAATAACACCTAAATGAGTCCTTAGAAATTCTAAATTCTGTGAATTAGTATCCCCAATTTTGATGCATAAGGACACACCTATAAAATGAATAATTCTATGATATTACTATTAAGCATAATTTTAATTCTAAAGTGATAATGTATTATTCGCACTACAAAATAAAAAACAAGGTTCAATTCAATTCTTATTAAAAATATCCAAAATGAATCTTTTAATATTCACTGAATAACAGTAGCATTTTTGATAATGCGATAATACTTACTAAAAGGTACTATTTTAATAATATAAATAACTTGTAATATAATAACCACTATTAAAAATCACAAATATAGATCATCTAACTTGCTCAAAACCTACTACTAATAAATATTGAAGTTGTTATTTGAACGCAGATGAAATTCCAAACAATTGGTGTCCTAGGGGAAATAATAAAATTTGAAGTGTTTGTCACATTTGAGTTAAACCACCAAAATAACTTCGATAATTTTAACAGCATCTCATATGTATCAGATATTTTTCAAAAAATGGAGATTACAGTGTTAAACTAGACTCTTTCATTTTTCTCATCATTTTATATTGGTTCATTTTTTCTTTATTATTAATTAGGTAAAAACGTTATTTAGAGTAATATGATCAGAGGAAAAGATTGAGTTAGGAAGAAGAGATGTAAATTTCATAGCAATAAGTGTAGAAAATCTGTTCCAGTAACAGACCAGAGGGATTGGTATTGCTTTATTGAAATACTAGCAAATCAGTACAATTTCAGTACTGTTGAAATAATTGAGACTTTTTCTTAAATCAAATAAGATGTCTTTAGGTTCTTTAGGAAGATGTTACCTTTTATTATAGATGACTAGTTTTCTTAAACTGATTTCTAGCTGCCTAAATCTCTATAGTTTTACATGAAGATTTTTCTGAAAATTTGGAAGACTTACCTGCTCTCAAAAAAAGAAGGAAGAGTCCTATCAATTCAACCACATAATACTGTTATATATAAGTACATTCAGTCCATCTTTCTTCTAGTTGGGTAACTCCAGGAGGTCATTATAAACTTTATTGGAAGATAAAACATTAATAAGTCACAAAGGCAGGAGTCTTTTTAACAGTATTGGCTATTTTTAAGACTGCCTGGAGTGATTCTGAATTCAGAATCAGAAGTAACCTCTGAGAGCTGTTGGGTGTGGCCTCCTAAAATAATAATTAATAAAATAAAATAAAATAAAATTAGGTAAGTTTAAAGGTTCAGAATACAATGTAGAATAAATGTTTCTTATCATTCTCAGCTGTTAATTTCCTCTAGGATTAGTTTCATTACAATACTAAATATGCTCTCAATTTTAGATGACCTTTAATGTAAAACAAATTTTAATCAAAAACATATTTCAGAAACATGTTTTATAATAGGAATTTTATACTTAGGATTCATTGTTTGATATTTCTCAAAAATCTTTTTTTCTTCAAATAGTATCAGTGGCTGACAGGTTATTAAAAAAAATGTCAACAAGCTTTTGTTTAAATTTTACCTTCCTGAAAGGCAAAACTAAAATAGATTGTCTTTTAGAGCATTGTTATAGTCTCTTGTTTTTAAATTTGATTAGTAAGAACAATACATGCCTTAAGTACATCAATTTTTTCCTAACATTTTTCTCTTTTGTTCAAGTTCCTTATACAATTATAGTACCTGTCTAAGATACTATATCAAGGGTGCTACATTGTTGTCTGTAATTTTCTACTTTTTATATTTATGAGATCAAGTGTTGAGGTGATAAAATAAGCATTCTAGTTTTAATTCAACTTCCCATGGAAAATTGAAAGTATAAAAGAACTAAATATATGTGAAATATACTAAATAGCTATACTATATAGGGCACAATACAATGAAATATGTATTGCTTTTCCTTAAACAAATTTTATTTGATAAAAATTTTACTTGAGGGGTGAAGTGGTGCCTCGGTGATAGAGCATTTGTCTTGCAGGTGGCTGACCTAGGACAGATTGTGGTTAGATCCCATAGCATCTTATATGGTCCCCCATGGCACGAGCGATTTCTGAGCGCATTGCCAGGAGTTTCCCCTGAACGTCACTGGGTATGCCCCCCCCCCCAAATAATCTGGATTATCTTTCTAAGGATAGAAAATTTTATTAAACTTAGAAAAATGTTAAAAATTTAAAAAAATAAATCGGAAAATGTGGTCTGGGAAGATAGTACATAGGTTAAGATACTTGCTTTTCACTCTACTGACACCAATTTATTCCCTGGTAGATCAAATGGGGTTCACTCCTAAATCAGAGCCAAGAATAGTTCTTGGCATTTCCATATGTAGTTTAACATCTCCAAAAAAGATTGACCAAATTAATTGAGATATATAGCTTAACCTCTATTATCGTTATATCTGCTCCTACCTCTTCATTTCTCTGTTTTCTGGCCTTTGTCTGGTCATTTTAATTTGATTCTTATTTCTGTTTTTTGGGCCACACCCGGTGACGCTCAGGGGTTACTCCTGGCTATTCGCTCAGAAGTCGCTCCTGGCAGGCACGGGGGACCATATGGGGAACTGGGGGATCGAACCGCGGTCCGTCCTTGTTAACACAGGCACCTTACCTCCAGTGCCACCGCCTGGCCCCTGATTCTTATTTCTAATAGAAGAAATTTCCATCAAGATTTGAAAATTCAGGGACGAATTGAACTCTATCTTTTCTATTGTTTGCTATATAATTTCCCTTTTATTTTCCAATATATACTTAGCATGGTTTAATATTGCTAGTAGCAGCTGTTCAATCATTTGTAATCATTCTAACAGATCATCTGTCACCAGAGTGACAACATTTCACCACCAATTTCCACATGTAGTCTTCCATGTCCTTCTCCTAAGAACTCATTTCTTCAGGTCTGCTCTTAGGGACTATTCTTATTGACCATTTGTTGTTCCCTTATTTTGTTTATTTATATTCCACTCATAAGTGAGAGAATTCTCTATTTTTCCCTCTTCCTCTGACCTCATTCATACAGCAGTGAATTTCAAGTTACCATTTTTCCTTTCCACTTAATGGTGTACTGTATCCACTCATGTGTTCTGAGGAACTTGTTTTGTAATATCTTGTCTATCAAGAAGGACCCTTATAATTATAGGAGTGTCATTGGTTAGCTTCTATAAAAAACAATATGAAACTTCTCCCAAACTAAAAATTGAGATTCCACTGACATGATTTTCTCCCTTTTCTGTCTTTAATTATTATAATTATTTTATACTTACAGTACTGCTATACCATACCCAACACCAGAATCCCAGGTTCCCTCTAACATTAACCTAATGTTAAATGCTCTATCCAAAAACTCTGAGATTACAGTTCTATTGATTAACTCTAAGGATTTATATAATGAATTGTATATCTTGCTTATTTTTATATTATTCTTTCCTGAAGAAGATCACTTGAAGCTTGCCTTTTCTTTTATTCTGACTAATTTTATTTGGCCTAGTTTCTAATTATTTTTTAAATATTATAATACTACTTTTCTTTTAAATTTTAAATTTATTTTTCACTAAAAAAGGCAAGTGGCTGTAAATGTTTTCTTTTTCTGATTTTTTTTATTAAGTAAATTCTTTTTTTCTTTTTTTCTTTTTTTTTTTTTTTTTTGGTCTTCTTCCAGCAGAATCACACAACATGAACCATCTTGCTCTGCCTCATGAACTGAGGGGAAAATAAAAATGAATGGTCCCAGGACCAAACAGCCATTTGAACATTGAGTGGAAATAAAAAATCATCCATCTTAAACACCAAACCCGAAGTAAAAACAACAGTATAGATATCTTATGTACAACAAGCTGTTACACTAGCACTTTGGGGAGCAAAGGAGGGAGATCTGGGACACATGCAGGCCTAACTTTTTTTTTCTTCTTCTTTTTCTTTTTCCTTTTTTTGTGATTTTTGGGTCACACCCGGCAGCGCTCAGGGGTTACTCCTGGCTCCATGCTCAGAAATTGCTCCTGGCAGGCACGGGGGACCATATGGGGTACCGGATTCGAACCGATGACCTTTTGCATGAAAGGCAAACGCCTTACCTCCATGCTATCTCCCGGGCCCCTAACTTTTAATTCTATACAAGATTCGTCAGATTGCAAAACTTTATTTTTATAGCAAAGTAGTATTTCATAGTAAAGTAGTAGATTTGCTTGTATCACTATAAATTTAAGTTTCTGAGCTCCTATTGAAGATTCCCCTAAAGTAAATTTGCAGGGATTTATTACAGCTCTGGAGTGAATTTTTTTTTAGTCTCCAAGTCATATTCCAAAGAGGTTGAAATAAGTAGCAATTCCATTAATAATGAATCAGAGTTTCTCTTTTGTCATATAGCTGTCAGCACTTGCTGTTTATAGCAGACCCTTCTCATTTGTGTGATGTGATACCTTCTTGTCATTTTAATTTGCATTCTATGATAATCAGTGATGAGCAATTTTTTCATATGGCTGTTGTCCAACTGCATGCCATCCTTGAGGAATTTTCTATTAATTTTCTCTCTTTACTTTTGGATTATTTTATGTAATTCTTGCTTAGTTTTATAATAATTTAGATGTTTTGATATCAGGTCTTTATCTAATATGTGATATATGAATATTTTCTCTAAAATATTCTCAGAAATATTTCTCTGAAGTGTTATATTCTTTTTTTATCCCCACACACTTTGCAACATGAAAGACTTTTAATTTTATGTAGAATAATTTTGAGCAGACAAATACCAAGACACATGATAATTAAAATGGCAGAAGGCAAAAATAGATATACTGTGTTGAGAGCAGTAAGGAAAAGATTCAAAAGTTACCTAAAGGGAGCTTCTATAAAAATTATAGATCTTTTGAATAAAACCCTAAAGACTGGATATGAATGGCATAATTATTATCTTGCTTTACCTTGGTATGAACAACAATAACCTTCACAAACTTAACAGAGGATAAATTAGATCCATTGCAACATATCATGAAGTAATTTTTTGTTATGTTTATACCCCAAAACAATTTTCATTTATTCCTTATAGAGATTGCTTTTTATAAATAGTTTATCAGCTAATATATTTGTCTTTACATGCATGACACAGTCTCTCAAAAAGTGTACATATTATATACATATTTTTGAGAGTTGTGTATTTAATTTATTTCTGAAACATTCTTCATATATAGGTGCTCTGAATGGTTCTCCAAAGAAGTAGGTCTTCTGGCTGTCTCACTAATTATTGTAAATAACTTGCGTAAAGTTGAGAATATGAAAGGTAATAGCCTCTGGAGAGAATGATATTCTTTTTATTAACCACCTAAATACATGATGGTTATGATGATGATATAATAATTATAATGATAATAATAATAATAGGTGGTCAAGGGTAAGATCTTGGAATTTTTGGTCATGTTCTTTCATATTCATAGCATAGCATTTTTTTCCTGTTGGAGATCCTGCTCTATTAGTGTAGTTTTCTAAGCTGTTGCTAGCAGAGGTCATTTCTGTATTTTAATGTGCTTTTCCAGTGAACATCTTCAATCCACATTTTGGAAATCATCCAGAGGTACTTTATCAGCACAATAACCTTCTTTCTTCACTTACAATAATCCCTTCAAAATATACCCCAAATGCTTAACTCATATATTCGTAATGTAAAAGTTCAGTATTTTCTTTTTTCTTTTTTTGGGGGGGGGTCACACCCAGCAGCACTCAGGGGTTACTCCTGACTCCAAGCTCAGAAATCGTTCCTGGCAAGATTGGGGTGGAGGGAGCTATATGGGATACAGGAATTCGAACCAATGACTTGCATGAAAGGCAAACGCCTTACCTCCATGCTATCTTTACGGCCCCAAAGTTCAGTATATTCAATATATTTTATTATGTATGTAATGTATTTCAACTATCTTAATGATATATTGAGCGTATATTTTATAGATTCTTAATCTATAAATGTTGTTAGGCACTTAGATATTTGGGGATGTCATAAATAATTCTGTTCTAAAGTAAGAGAGTAAAAATCCTTTAAATTAGTGTTGTTATGTCCTTTGGATAAATACTTATGGGTGTTATTAATCTTCCATATGTGGTATTTACATTTTTTAAATAATTTTTTCATGCCCACTTCTACCAACAATATTCCAGAATTAACTTTTTTCTCTAATTTTTCCAATGTTATTTTCAATATTTCTTACATAGATTATTCTTACTAATTGACATATCATTGTGGTTTTGACTTGCATATGTCTAATATTGTCTAAAATTTTTATAATAAAGATGATTTTGATATTTTTTAAAAAATATTTTATGGGCTCGCACTATGCATTCTTTGAAGCAGTTTTACTCAGAAATTTTGTCTATGTTTGGATATAGTTACTTAAGCAAATGTAAACCTTAAATGAAATACATCAACTAATAATAATAATAAAACACTAAATGTATATAGTTAGGACTTATGATTCTAAGTGTCTATAGTTTTACTTATTTTTATTACAATATTTTAATATACTTAAACCCATGTTTGTTTAGATTAAAAATAAAAGTAAGTCTTCCATCAGTTTCATGTAGCAAAGACCTAATCCCTGATATATCAGAATGTGACTCTACTTGGAGATACAGTGTGAACAGAATTTAATTTTTAAACATCATTTGAGTGAATCTTAATAACTTATTATAACTATTATAGCATAAAGTATTATGCTATATGAAGGTGGTATGTATATGAAGGATATATGTACATGAAGAGGACATGTGGACTAAGCACACAGAGACAGAAGATAGGAAAATTTTATATCAAAATAATGGAAGAGATAACTACCATATAAAAACCAGAATTGGAGATCCTAGAAAACTTTAGTAGTCATATTTTGATCATATAACTGGCTATTAAGAATATGACTAAATTTATTTTTTGTTTAAGCAACAGTATATGAATCTTTATTGTGGCTACTCTAGCATACTATTACAGTGATCTTTCCAACTTTCTTCAACAAAAGCAAAAGGTGGAGATAAATTATAAACTGAAAATTAACTCAAGCCCACTTTATAAGACTCCTTACTTCTTTTGGATGAAAGAGAAATTATTTGTTATTTATATATATCACTATGCAACCATCATTTAATATATGTATATATATATAAACTGTCAAATAAATAGCAATAAGTAAATTAACCAAGGTTGTTAATTTAACTAAACTAATTAAATTAAATTAAATAAACACCAAGGTTATTTCTCTATTTAGTTTTATATGTAACTAACAATGAAAAAATAAATCAAGATCTTTACTTGGTATGTGAAAAACATACAAAGATTATGGACAGAATATAGAATACAATACTCAGAATTCAAACTGACGATGTGTTTTGTAAAAGAAAACATGTGGGTTTTATTCCAGGTCAACTGGAATAAAGTAGAACATTGCTATAGCCTTTTATGTTACCTTGGAAAAGGGTTATTTCAACATTATCATTAATTTATTAGTGCAAAACTGGCTAATTTCCCTAAGGTTCTTAAAATTTCTTTGAGGCTTCTGAAGTGCAATTATTGGAAAATGAATAAAAAGCTTAAATTGGAATAAAGGTAATAATCTTTGTTTGAATTTGCCTAATATAACAATCAATCCAAAGAGAGTAGTTTTACTATGAAAAGATTAAAATGAAAATATGCCTTTTATACTGCTTAGTGTTTTAATTCATTGTAACTTAATCTTATTTAAGAAAAATATAAATTCATAAAATTAATCATGTACCAACAACAACAAAAACAAAAACATTGCATAAACTATTAAAATCATATAATTCTAGACATTTTTGTATTTCTCTGATATTGGTCCTACGTAATTATCAAACATGATGAACTGTGCTGAATGTAAAGAAGTCTTATGACACATCTCTGAAATTCATACCTCAATGGTCTTTTTAAGATCACCCAGAGCAACACTGCAATTATAAAAGCAAGTTTGGTCAGACATCAGTCAAGTCTGGTATTCTGCATTTTTTTTCTCATGCTTCAGGGATAACGGAAGTTTAGAATTTTGGAAAGAACACTCTAGTAAAAGAAAACAGCTGATTTAGTTTGGAATGTTCGGAAAAACCAGTCTAGTAAAGAAAACAGCTGATTTGGCAAATTCAAAATGCCCTTGTGCTAATAGTAGAGAAACAGAAGTCAGTAATGCTTGATTTTAATAATTTTTTGTCTTTTCTAATTTCTCCTAGGAAATATAGTGAGACATTAGCATTTTGTTTGATTTTACTTGTTTTCATCCTTTCCTCTGGTACACACAGTGGGCATCAAATAATTTCCCAATAATAAGAGCTACCTCAAAACATGTTTACTCTTTTTGTGGTATGTAATACATTTAATAGAGTGCTTGCCTTGTAAACAGCCATGCCAGGTGGATCCCCAACACCCCATAATGTTCCCTGAACCTCCTTAGGAGAAGTCCTGAGCACTACAGGGTGTGACCCCTGAAAAGAACCAATATAAATACATTAAAATGTATTATCCTAAAAATATATATTTATTTGGAACATTTCATAATTTATTCTCTTTTGAAGACTATTGGTGAATCTTTTGCAACCTTATACATACGTAAGATGTAATAAAAAGAAAATATGTCTAAATGAAGATGAGGTCAAAGTTAAGAAGAGTTAATCAGATATATTTGTTTTTTTCAGTATTCTAAGTTCTTTATTATGACTTTAGAATTATATTCTTGAATTACATTGCTTATAGCTCATTATAAAGAGATGTGATTCTTTATCATTTATTTATTTATTTTGCTTTTTCGGCCACACCCTTTTGATGCTCAGGGGTTACTCCAGGCTAAGAGCTCAGAAATTGCCCCTGGCTTGGGGGGACCATATGGGATGTGGGGGATCGAACCGCGGTCCTTCCTTGGCTAGCGCTTGCAAGGCAGAAACTTTACCTCTAGCGCCTCCTCGCCGGCCCCTCTTTGTCATTTATTAACCAGGAAGATGTGTTAGTTAGGCTTTCTTTTGATGTTCTTGACATTACTGAAATACCATGCAATAAATTTCCATTTAATTGTACTTTAACTGAGCAGTTG
This sequence comes from Crocidura indochinensis, assembly GCA_004027635.1. Taxonomy (NCBI): domain Eukaryota; kingdom Metazoa; phylum Chordata; class Mammalia; order Eulipotyphla; family Soricidae; genus Crocidura; species Crocidura indochinensis. The sequence continues at coordinate 15,568 of PVKC010003271.1, forward strand.
TAATATAATTTAAATTTTTTTAATTTTTAACATGAATATATAGATTTTAAATAATAGGAAAAATCAAGTTACATGCAATAAACTAAAAGATTTACTTTAAGAATTAATAGAAAATTTTATAACAAAATATATTACATAGTTGATCATTTCTTATCTAAGAAAAAATCTATATTATCCTACTTTCACTTTAGAAATTCAATTTTCTTGAATTTAATAACTATAAAAAATGATCTGAGCTATAAGATTTTACATATAAAATACTTACCAATATGCTTAGAAATTAAGGGTTCCAAAATCAATCTAATATCTTCTTCACAGTGTTTCTATAACCATGTTGGGCAAAAATATTAGGTAGTACTAATTACTTCATAATTTTAAAATCTACATTAATAGATAGACATCTGATGATATGCTTTTGATATATATTTAATTTTCAATCATGTATTTTCATACAAATAAAAATACACAAAAATTATACATCATGTGAAAATGACTAAGCTAAATCTATTATTAATCTTTATCACAATTTAGTTAATTGACAAAATCGTCATTCATTAATAGTAGTTAAAATATTTTACTCTACGGGCCAAGGCGGTGGCAAGGCAGTAACTGACCTAGAATGGACAGCGATTTGATACCCTGACGTCTCATATGGTCCCCCAAGCCAGGAACGATTTCTGAGAACATAACAAGGAGTAACCCCTGAGCTTCACTGAGTGTGGCCCAAACACAAAAGCAAACAAAAAGTTTACTCTTTAAAGTTGTTTTGTTTCATCTGAAATATTTTTCATATACTAAAGATAATACAATGACATTTATATCCATCAAGAAGATAAATTTGAAGTGGTGTCCACTACTGATTTTCAAACCCGTTTTATTTTTCATTTTGAATATCTGTTTTCAAATACATTTTATTTTTGTAAAAATAAATTAATTTTTAAATTAGTAATAAATAATTGGATCTGTTCTAGTTTCTATGACTAGCTAGCAATAATGCTAGCTGACTCAAACAAAAATATATTTTCAAATTGCTTGAGGGTTTCCAGTCACACAATTGAAAATAAATAGTATTTTTCTCATTTTTATTTTGGCAACCATTGATTAAAAAACCCTAAAATTTATGAATCTTCAATTTCTCCATAGTTTAAACTTCTCAAATCATTTTTCAATTATTCTTAAATAAGATATCTACTTGGATTTCTGAATATCCTTAAATAATATTAGTATTGATTAAACCAGGTAAAAAGCTCATATCTACTTGTAAATTGCCAACATCTATCATTCATTTAAAACAAAGCAAAAATAATGTTTGCTATTTAATTCTAATTTTGTATATTATGAAATAAGGGGTTGGATTTTATTCATTTATTTTACCCCAAAACTTTTAAATCTTTCTATGAATTCAAATTGAGGGGGAAGGTTGGACCACACCCAGTGGCTCTCGGTGGTTACTCCTGACTGCACTCAGAAATTGTTCCTGGCAGGATGGGTGGACCATGTGCGATGGTGGGATCAAATCAGTGTCTTCCCAGGGTCAACTGCATGCAAGGCAAATGTTATATCTCTCTACTATCGCTAAAGCCCCAAATTCTTTCATTTTTTTTTTTTTGGGGGGGGGAGGCGGTCAGACCCGGCAGTGCTCAGGGGTTACTCCTGGCTCTATGCTCAGAAATTGCTCCTGGCAGGCACGGGGGACCATCTGGGGCACCGGGATTTGAACCGATGACCTTTTGCATGAAAGGCAAATGCTTTACCTCCATGCTATCTTCCGGGCCCCTCATTTTTAAGACAGATCTTGATCTTAGGAATTTAAAGTCTAAGGTATGCATGTAAAGAATATAATTACTATACGGTAAGTCAATATTTTTTTGATTCTTCAAATGTTTACTGAAGCCATATGCAGCATGTCTCTCTGCCAGCAGTTAGAAACATAATCTTGAGCAAATCTTATCTGAACCAGTGTTCAGGTATATATTTTATAGTCTAGAGGTTATAGGACTATAAAAGGCATCTAGTAATAAAAAGTAATATTTGTATAAAATTTATAGATAAACAAAATTTTAAACCATTTAAAGATTTATTATGAAAGTATTTAAATAAACAAAGAAAATATTTTAAAAATACATAATTTAGTTTGTATTTTGGTAAAGTTATCTGTGAAAAAGTGGTGGAACTTAAAAGTTAGAATTTTATAAACTTATTGAAAAATATAATAATTTCAAGAAAAAGCAGATATACAATTCCTGAATGATTATATAATTTTCACGGTGTTAATACTAAAATTTTACAGAATGTCTTTATCCCGTAAAACTAATAGCAAGGTGAGGATAAAACTAGTTCAATTAAATTCCTAGAATTGCTAAATAATACATTGTCTTGTCTTTGCAGAAATAAATTTTTCAGACAGTGATTTTTATTTTAATAAATGTTCATTGGGCCGGAGAGATAGCATGGAGGTAAGGCGTTTGCTTTGCATGCTGAAGAATGGAGGTTGAATTCCAGCATCCCATATGGTCCCCCAAGCCTGCCAGGAGCGATTTCTGAGCATAGTAACCCCTGAGCGCTGCCGGGTGTGACCCAAAAACCAAAGCCAAAAACAAAAACAAAAACAAAATGTTTGTACTACAAAAGTTCATAGTAGATTTTGTACTAATCTCTTATCATTATTTGGCACAAAAATGTAAAATTAAGTAACTATATCTTTTGGTTGCTATTATTGGTTTGTTGTTGTTCCCTTAAAAGGTCAACTCCAAAAAAATCACTTTATTCTTGAAAGAGACGTAAACAAAAATTATGGGCACACAGATCATGCAGCTGAAAACAGCAACCTTAGTAAAAGAGGGTAGACCAAGTCCACACCCAGACAAAGCTACACAAGAACTGTACCCAATACCACAAGCACAACTTTGTCAATGGTTCAGTTTCAACCACTTCACCACTGATCCAGTGGTCTCATCTAGGATAATCACTTAACCACAGATCCGGAGGTGTCATCTAGGATAACCACTTAAACAGCGATGCCAAACCGATCGAAACTCCAGTTATATAAGCCAGTAATAGAACATCTAGCACCAATAACTTTTTTGTAGTGAGTTTGGGCACCCACCACTTTTTCCTGCATTTACTGAAGGTCCGGCAACTAAAACCATGCTGCAAATGTCATATTAGCCAGTGCATGGAATTCTTGGACGTGTAGTCATGTATGGAGATGTGAGACAACACCTATTTTTTTTCAATACAGTCATCTCAGTAGTAATACACCAAGTTAGACTTCAATGTGGATTCAAATATACCTAATGATAACAAATAAAACAAATAACAGAAAGTTCATCTTGTTGCAAATCTCTTTTTAAACCTTTTGACGATGGCTTACTGACCTCATTGTGAGGTACAGTAATTTTCACAAACTTTCATTTTGCTATAGTTTTTTTTAAACAATTTCATTACCACTTACCTTTAAACAATAACTAAGTAAATGGCAGACAATGAAAAATAGAGAAAAATCCACTAGCACTGTTTTATCCTGTGATATTCAATGATAACAATGCAAATAGAAACTCCTGGATATATTATGTTAAGAGACCATTTCAATAGAAGAGGCTCAATGTCAATATACAGCACACCTCAAATAATCACAATGTATGATAAAAATATCACCTAACTTATGTAAAAAAATTGTAAAGATTGGGGCCAGAGAGATAGCAGAGTTAGAGTGTTTGCTTTACACATAGCCAATCTTGGTCAGATGGTTCAAATCCTAGCATCCCATATGTCCCTGGTGCCTGCCAGGAGCAACTTCTGAATGCAGTGTCAGAAGTAATCCCTAAGCCCCACAGGGTGTGATCCAAAAACAAACAAAAAAATTGTAAAGATGACTAAGTAAAACTCCATTAATTTTTAATAATAAGCAATATGTGATATTAATAAATGTCAATTTAAATATTATAGTTATAATAATAAATAAAATGTCACATAATTCACTTTACTCAAATAATTTCACTGACTATATAGTAAAATTTAGTAAGCAAAATCTATCTTTAAAAATTTAGTTTTGAATTAAGTAATTAACATAAACAAATATTCAAATTTATATACAGAGAGTTTATATATTCTTATGAAATATGTTTTATCATTTATATATTCTTATGAAACTTATAGTTATATATAGTTTATATATTCTTATGAATATATATGATAGACAAATGTTTGATTAATTAATTAAATTAATTAAATACTAATTTATATTCGTCATTATTTGTTCTGATCATGGGACATTTATGAACATTGGAACTCAAAAGAATTCAACATGTTGGCTATATAATAAGTGATTGTTGCTTTTTTTACATAATGTTAAAGGTTTGATTATTTTTATAATATAATATGAGAAACAATGTAGTTTAGTTATTTTAAACCTCTAGAGTTCTTCAATATTTTTTTACTTGTTGATCAGAACCTTTCTGAAGAACTGTCTATGTACATACTTATGAAGAATATTGGTAGAACTTAACCTGCAGTTTCAAGTTATGTTGTTATTTTTCTTTCTCTCTCTCTTTTTTTTTCTGTGGTATGTTTTGGAATCACACCTACAATATTCAGAGATTAATCCTATTCTGTGCTCAAATATCACTTCTGGGAGAACTTGAGTAATCATAATTGTTTATGGAATTGAACCTAGGTCAGCTGCATGCAAGTAAAACACTTTACCTGTTGTACTACAACCCAGATCCTGTTGTTATTTTTATTATAATTCTTTTTACTTTAATTAAATAGAAGTAAAATAAAATCACAAGAGTTTTTCATTAACAAAAGAAACTTAAGAATTTGCAAATTATGATCTACAGATCTTTATTCCATCTAAAAACAGCCTTTTCATCTACTGGGGAAATCACTTAACCTCTGTATATCTTAATTTACTCATCAGTAAAAGGAGTTTGAGTTTATTATCTCTAGGAAATTGACTCATTCGTGGCAGACAGTGTATATATTTTAAGATAACCTCAAATTTGTCTGGTTATCTGCTATAGCAAGCCTAGACTTTGCTGCAAATAGCAGCCCCACCATGTGGGAGCGAAGACATAAACCTGCTTATTGTGCATGACTTAGATCAAAGTTTCTTAAATTTATTTGTGCATAACTATCTCTTTGTTGCTTTCTTAAATATAACTACATCCATGTTCATTTCTGTGACTAATTTGATAAAAAGAGTTAGAGACTAAAAGACAGCCTGTTAATGAGCATTCTACATGATTCTGATGGAAGTGATTTTAGATGGTATATTGTGAGATTTTTTACTAACTTTATGGAAAGCTATGCAGCATATTGAGTATCATCTGCACAGTGAGTATTAAACATTTGTCTTTGGATTATGGTTCATTTCTAAGCTAGAGTTATAGTCCTACTTATTTACCAGGTGATTTAGAGTGGCTTTGCCAGAAGATAAAATTGAAAGTAAAATCAGTATACAGATTTCCCAGGAAATATCAGAACAGGAGTGGTGAAAGCTGCATCAACTAAGGCCAAAAAAAGCAAGTAGCTGAAATTTTGCAGGTGCAGGGTGCTCTGAAATGTCAAGTACATCGGAGTTTGTCCCCCATCCAGGTAAACCAGCTGGCCCTTTAAGCAATGGCACTAGTTATTTTATACTAGACTTTGGTATACTTTGTGGTAAACTGAAGCTTTCAGGCACTTTTCTATTCTGGACAAGTTATTTCAACATCAATAAAGATAGTTTTCTGAAGATGTCTGCATAGCTTAGCCTTCTTGTTACAGAGAAGCATGTATTTCTACTTGGAAATATTTACTTGGGGTGGTAGCACAGACATTAGGGCTACATTTTTCTTCCAGAAAGCAGGAGATAAAAATCCATGTGAATGGTGACCTCCTTATAACAGAGGAATTTAAAAATTATTATTAAGAGATACAGGAAAATGAAAATGATGCAGAGAAATTCATTAATATTTTATTTTTATTAATAACTTGTGTTGTAATTAATTGTCTTTTACTTGAGTTATAAGTGACATTTTTCCAGTTAAATGGAGGGTCAGTACCTCATATCAAACTACTGCCCTAATAATTTTCACTTGATTTTAGTGTTACTAGTCCCAAACCTTTTGTCTTTGCCTGAAGAACTGCTTTATTTATCTCATTACTCCAACTCTTCAATGTCGTTGAATATTATTTTATAAATGCTAATAATTTGTTAGTTTTCCTTTGAGTAATCAGTTTCTTTTTTTTGTTGTTTTTGTTTTGGTTTTGGTTTTTGGGTCACACTCAGCAGTGCTCAGGGGTTACTCCTGGTTCCATGCTCAGAAATTGCTCCTGGCAGGCACGGGGGACCATATGGGGCACCGGGATTCAAACTGATGACCTTTTGCATGAAAGGTAAACGCCTTACCTCCATGCTATCTCCTGGGCCCCAGAGTAATCAGTTTTAATGTCAGGCTATGCTTATGCTCAGTCTAGGTAGACATCCAATGAAAGAACATAGAATTGTTGATCCCCTAAAACAATTTGCTTAGTCATTTTCCTGGTTTTGTTTGTATTTTCTGATTTGATGGTAATTTGCAGTTTCAGAACTTCATCACTGTTGCATGCACTTTTTGTCATAGCACATTTAATAATCATGATATGGCACATCTCTTTATCAGTGGTGCATTTGCAATTTCAATATTCAATTGTTTCCAAATCCTCACTTCTTTCCTGAATTTTTTCGTTTAATGTTCAGTCTAGACATTTCTAAACAGCCTAAAACTGCTTATACAAAGAAATTTAGTTTTACTTCAGTTTAACAAAAATTAGTTGGGATTTAAAGATCCACTTAGAGTTACGAAAAGAAAGTTTTTGTAAATTTTCAAGGACTAAAAAATATGCTTAAGTAAAATTCTAATACTGATGATATCCTTAAAATATGTCTTATTTTGAGAATCTATACACAAAACAGTTCACTAAGTTCTACCCAAACACAATTGTAGAAGGAATGATATAGAAACAAAACCATATGGATTTTTAATATTCAAGTCAGAAATTATTTTATGCGCTTTTAGTATCTTTCTATCAGGTTGACTGAACTATGTGTAAATATTGTAGTAGTCAAAAACTTTATTTTTGTTGTTTCTCAGCCACACCCCAACATGTAATGACGAGTTTTATATTCTGTCAGTTTTGTTATAAAAATGATGGAAATGTTGTTAAGTCAAAGTACCTAAAATGTGTCTCCCAGTTGTTTTATACTCTAATTATTAAAAAAAATTAGAACTAAATTGGAAATAAAATGTGTGTAACCCTCAAAAAATCTTAAAAGGATTTTTCTACAAGATAAAAAATTTAGTCCCTGAAAAAATTTTACTTATTTATTCATGTACTTAAATATAGACTTAAGTAGTATCTATATAAATTTATAGAATCAAACACTAATAATAAAAATATTAACTTTTGAAAATCTCCCAAATGAAAATAAGCAATATGAATTATATATTTGAATCTAGAATGATAATTGCAGGTTATAGATTTCTAAATAGTAGAAATTGTAAATTCCCTTTCTATATAAGGAAAACAAAATATATGCAATACTTTCATGACAGCTAAAGGGATTAGGTTAACTTTGGTAAAGCAGATTATATGGCAAGGGAAAAAGATTGCAATAAGAATATACTTTTAAGTAGTCTATGTAAAATTTAATAGAATTTAAGAACTTTTGCCATTATAATTTTGGGCACCTACTACTATTTCTTGTGAACAGGACACAGTATTTCATATATTGCTTTGCAGTTTGCCTTTATTAAACTGTGCTAAGATAGACATTATCAACTCAAGGTATAGTGATTGTATTTCAAGACTAATTGAATATTGTTTTATTGCACCATAGAAGTAGTAGTGGGTAAAGTGCTTGCTTTGCATGTAGCCAACCATTAGGCAATTGAGTATAGCAACAAGTGCTGCTGTTTGGAGGACACCAGAAATTCCTTAGAACTAACCAAGGGACATTTGGGCTCCACCTTTGTGAAGGAATGGCATGAAGAATTGGTGATCAAACTCTGGACCTCATGTATTCAATGCATTTGAGATTTGGTGATCAAACTCTAGACCTCAGGTATTCAATGCATGTTCATTATGGGTTCATTTCTTTTTATATTTATGATATAAATCCAAAATAGCAACACGCATTTAAGTCATTTAGAAGTATAGTCTCTTGCAACTAATTGAATAAGCAATGATGTTGTGGAAAAATCACAATCTTATGTTCATTTAAATCTGGAATCAAAATAACGATTTAGGTTTGGCTTATGATAAAAAGCATATGGAAAGAAAAGATGTCTCCCTGTTTAGAGAACGTTATATTGAAAATATAAAGTTTTAGATCTATCGTACAGGGCAAAATTTTATGAAAGATTTCAAAGGGTGACAACTGTTCTTATAATCCCAGTTTCTTCATTAAGTATAAGTTTCATAAATGAGAAGTATAATTACTGTCAATTTTTAATTTACAATGAAATATAGATATTTTCATTATATTTTATATTTGTGGCATATTGCTTAGCCCTGATGAATACTCAGCATTGAATATTGTCCCTAGAAAACCTTTAACCAGGACTCCGGAGCACAGACTTGAGTGATACATTCCTAGATTAATGGCTAAGTAACTTGAATTCACATCATGTACCCAGTTTAATTCCCAGTATATGGCCTCCTAAGCACCTCCATATATGGTCCTGGAATTCTCCCAGTAGCACTACCAATGGATATCACAAGTAGATCTTAGCACTATCAGTAAAACAGTATTGCATAACCAGATCTGACCATTGCACAATATTGTGAGGTAGGTAAGTATAGCAAGAGTGAATGTTCCACTTACAGAAAATTATGTTTTACAAGATGTTTAAAATTGAAATATGCTTTACACCCTCAAGATGATTAAGCAAGAAATTTTTGTAGATATATGATTAAATATTGATAAGGTCATAATAAAATTTGTCATAACCTAGAAATTTAAGAAAATCAGTTTTTATAAAAATTACAAATATGATTAATGCTTCAAGATTTCATATAAAATATCTAAAAGGGAAAATATATTAAAATTTAACTAATAAATTTGATGCATATTAAATATTAGTGACTTGTATTCATGTAACTTATTTTAGGAGACCATTAATAAATATTCATGCCAAAAATATAACTAATGATTTTAGAGAGAAGCACAAATGACTTGACATATGTTCAAATATAAAAATAAATATAATTTGCTTATGACAACAGATGTATATTTTTAGGAATGCATGATTTTATTTGACAATCTGTTCAATGATTCAGCAGTATCATGTGAATTCCCCTCAAAATGTTTGTTGTATCATTTTAATCAACATTGAAAATGTTAATATATGATTTTGAAAAGATAAATTTTTTATTTAACTGTAATGATAGTAAGGAATGCCATCATATGTAAGCTTTGGTTTTATAATGTTTGAATTTATTTCTCCCCTTGAGAGGTATATTCTAATTCTGTTCATTTGAACCTGGGCTAATCATGTTACTTCTTTTGATTTAAGATGAAGAATCAGAAATGACACTGTATAAGTTTGAGATTGAGTCACTGATCTGCACCTTCCATTTTGGTATACAACTGATGGTTTTGAGTGCTTATTCTTATCTATGCTTAGGGAGTACTCATAGAGATCATACATGATATCTGGGATTGAATCAGTGTCAGCTGTGAGCAAGGCAAGTGGTTTAACCCTGTAATAATCTATTTTGGGTGTTTTTGTTTGTTTATTTTTGTGGTTTTGGAACACACCTGACAGTACTCAAGGTTAAGTCCTGGCTCTGTTCTGAGGGATTAAACATAGTGGTTTTGGAGGACATACAGGGGATAAGCCCCAGGTACATAGCAAGCTAGGCAAGTACCTTTTCTGCTATACTATCATTCTTACCTCTTAGTCCAGGTTATGGGGTCTGGGGGAATAGCATGGAGGTAAGGTATTTGCCTTTCATGCAAAAGGTCATCGGTTCGAATCCCGGTGCCCCATATAGTCCCCTGTGCCTGCCAGGAGCAATTTCTGAGCATGGAGCCAGGAGTAACCCCTGAGCACTGCCGGGTGTGACCCCCCCCCAAAAAAAAAGTCCAGGTTTTGTACACTTAAAAATATTGCTTTGGTAATCAGCTATTGTGCCCTGAGAGGACATCACTCTGTGTAAAGTCTTCATTGAGGGGAACTGATTATTCTCACAGATAGATTGAAGTAAGCTCCCCCCAAAATACAAAGCATCAAACCACAACAAAGAACAAGCCATGTTAAATATTCCACTGCTGTCTAATGTCTGGGTCACTGTAGTTCAATTGATACTATCAGAGCAGATGGCAATTCATGTCAAAATATAAATAATCAGAGATTTTTATTTCTTTTGCTGGTCACACACTGTTGTGCTCAGGGCTTACTCCTGGACTTTCACTCAGATATCATTCTTGGCAAATTTAGGGGATTGAATGATGTTGGATTAACCGGGTCCTTCCTTATTCATTATATTCTTTTTACTCATTGTTCAGTAACACCTTTGGTTGAAGCACCTTTTGTATTGGTGCTTTAGACCACTTGTTCTCCACCCCAGGGTGTGATCTAGCACTTCCCTCTTCCCTCTCAGAAAAAAAGCACTCTTGCATTTTTGTGGGTTTTTTTTTTTGGGGGGGGTCACACCTGGCAGTGCTCAGGGGTTACTCCTGGCTCCATGCTAAGAAATTGCTCCTGGCAGGCACTGGGGACCATATGGGGCACCGGGATTCGAACCGACAACCTTTTTGCATGAAAGGCAAATTCCTTACCTCCATGCTATTTCCCGAGCATTTTTGACTTTCTAACACTTATGTATCTGCTTCTTAGGAGCGAAAGGCTTGAGTGTTGAAGTTCCTGAATCTGTTTGATCCCCTTAATCATGTGTGGATTATTTCCTGCATCAACGTTTGCTTCCAGACCCTTTCTCCCCAATATCCTGAACTTAGAGAATGAGGCTTCTGCTTTAATATATATAATATCTTTTAATATCTGATATATATAATATCAGAGACCAAATATGTGTCAGTTGTATCGAAAATAAGAAAGATTTTTTATTTATTTAAAATAAATAACTTTATTTATTTAAACTGCTGAACTATATCTATCCAGTCCCTGAGACCTTTTTTCTTTTTTGCCAGTTAACTATTACCATTATCCTATACAATAATACATTCTTGAAGAAAAGATCTTCAAGTTTTGCATATAAAAAAGGATTGCATTTTAGGTAGTCAAAGTTTTTAACATTCTTTTGACACATAAGTATTAGCATGCTCCTAGTAACTAGTGTTACTGCTCTCAGCTTGGTGTCAAAAATTACAACTGTCCTCAATTTTCCTCTGAAGCTTATTGCTTCTGTTAGGTCTTTGTGACCCATTTTTTTCTGAGGTTTGTTGCTTCTGTTAGGTCTTTATGACCCATTTTTGATCTGCTCATGATTAACAATCGAATTATATTTTGAATCTCACAATGTGGTTGGGTTCAGTTCAGTATAATATTCTCAGGCCCTATTTCCATAAGCTAACATGATTTTCTGCATTTGTTTTGCCAACACGATATTTTAATTCAAATATAATAATTTAATAGAATGCACAACCCTTCCATTCAACTAAATGGGTAAACTTCTGGATATGAATCCCTTCAGGAATTCATGAAAATGCTCTCAGCTAAAGGTCTTTTTTTGAAATAGCAAATAGTTTTATTCTAAATAGGCGAGTATAAACTGTTTAAAATTGTGCTTTCTAATTGCCAAGTTGCATTGGAATTTCTAGGTAATATAAAAACAATTGAACTAATGTAATTACCAGGTAAGCATCACAAATGACAATTATTAGAAACTATATAATTTAAGAATATAATTGGTTTGTGCATTTATCAATTAGGCTCTGTGAACTTATACATTAATTATATTTTTCTTATAATGTAATTCAGTGACAAACTTTAAACCAACATTTCAGTCTTTGCTAAGAAGCTTGGAAATTTGAAATTATAAGGAATATATCATATGGCGAGTTGAATGCTTTCAAGTTGAATGATATAAAATAGACCAATATTTTGAAAGTTAACTATTAACAAAATACAATATACTCTGATAATTATCTTTGTATACAAAATTATACATTATATTAAAGAGATAGACAATAGATAAGATATTCTTACAACACTCTCTAAAGAAAAAATAGAAAAATGTAAGATAAAATGTGAATTGCTATCAGAAACTATGTTAACATATAACATAAACCATGTAGTTTGTTTTGAGAATGAGAATGGAAAGAAAGTTTTGTTTCTGCATTAGATGACTAAGAAGATATGTATTATTCTGGTGAAGAGTATAGCATTTTGTGGACTTTCAAGCAAACATTGGAAACCCATTTTCTACTCAGATAAAAAAATGAGAAAATAATCTTCTTTACTATAACACTAATGGAAAAAAATGGAAACTATTGAGGAGATGTGCAGGACAAGAGAACAAATTAACCATTGAGAATCTAGATGATAATTTAGGAGACTGTGAAATAAGAATTGTCAGAGAAACAGAACAAGAGATTATAAAATAATGTAGGGAGAACTTCAGAGTTTGTTTATCTATGGGTCAAGTCATTAAGAAAGTTTAAAATGTTGAAATCCAAAACCAAAATTTGGATTTAATAATGAGAAAGTAGTAATAAGAAAACCAAGAAAGCAAGCATATATATAATTTAAGAAATTTGGAAAATTATTTTAAATTAATAGCTCAAATATTCATATTACAAAAATATGAATTTATGTGAAAATATCAATGATAAATTATTCCATAATGCATTTTATTTGGAATGTTGCATTTATATATTAATGGTACACACAATAAAGTGTCTCATAAGAAATAGGATATTATGCATTCCTAAAATGATTGACATTGCTAGATCAGAGAACACATGGACTATTTAGAAATCACATCTTTAAAGTTGCATACATTTTTATCTAAAGACTTAACCAAATCAATCTAAACATTTTGTTGTATTGTTTTATAAGATTTAAATAAAGCTTGTTCAAAGCAAATCTTTGATTAACATTAATTATGTAGCCATTGAATCTATATATTTTTTAAATTATTATTAAATTGTAATTTTTGGTGAATAAATAAAAAATAACAAAAGTTGTTATTTAATTGAAGAGTTAGTATAGTGGGTAAAGTGCTGTTCTTACATTGAAGTTTGATCCCAAAAACTTATATGTTCTCTCAGGCCCATTGGGAATGATCCCTGAGTGCAGAGCTAGAAGTATTCCCTAAACACAGCTTGATGTGACCCCCCCAACAAAATACAACCCAGCAATAAAATGCATGCTATTATTCTATTAGCAGCAAACATAAAATTTGGTGAACTTAAATTATAGCATTCAAACTTTTTGTGTATTATATCCAGAGTAAATAAATGAAGTTGCTCATTTTAAAACTCAATACTATTAACTAATTAAAACTTGTTTTTCTTAAAATCATATCACTCACGTAATAAATTTCCAGAGATTAAAAATTCTAGAACAATATCAGTAGTGTTTGTTTTTATTGGAATAAATAACTATAGAATATTGTGTTCACAAAAATGTAAAGAACATGCAGCTAACTTCAATAAGGTGATCTGTTGGACAGTAATACTATTCTCCAAAATAGTTCAGGTAATAAATTAGAAATTGTTTTCAATTTGTAATTAGCAATGACTCTTGGCTACACTCCGTTCTACTAATGTTATTTCAACTATATTCAGTGAGTAGAAGTTTTATTTTAGTTTTCATTTTCATTTTAAGCCATTAGATAAATGGCTCCATGTGAAAATTACAATCTTATAATGCCTAGAAACTGTGACCAAAATATTCCAGTAAGTATTCAAGAACTACAAGTCTATAAATGTGAAAGAGTGAGATGAAGCGTATACTACTTGTTTTGTTCAAATGTAGTTGGAAAACTGGGAAAAAATACCTCAGAGAATCTGTATATTTTTCACTTGTTTGTGATTAAATACTTTAAAAAAAAGTCTCCTTAACTGAAAACAGTTAATTAAAGCTAAAGAGAAAAACTAACCACTTAACAGCAGGGGTACCCATAGATACAAATGCTTCATTAATTGAATAAAGAGCAAGAGAAAAACATTTCCAAAAATATTAGTATGTTTTTCTGAACACATTTCATTAAGTGCAGTTTTAATCAGTGATCAGCACAGAGTAGAGAAGACCTCCCATTGCCTAAAATTTAGGCTGCTAGATTCTTTCAGATAAAACATCAAAATAGTCGAAAAGAATGCAAGACAGAATGATGCTTTTTAATATATAATCATAGAAAAGAAATATACCTATTACTTGTGATTAGCTAATATTCCACTACAAAGCAGATTCATTCATTCATTCATTCATTCATCATTCAACCAATAATTATTTTCTCCCTACAAAGCTTGTGGTTCTGTGCTATCTGCAGACAGGTCCTTCAACATTAGGCAGCTACAATTCCACGTATTAGGTTTAATAATAAAGGTAAGCACAAAATGACTGAAAGTACAAAAGTGATAAAATGTACTCAATCTTGGTAAAATAATAAATCCCTTCTGATGATTTTGTGTGCATATATTTTAGTAATAACAGGAATTAGCCAGGCAAAGAGGGAATCTAATATAAAAAATGTTCTAAACTGAGATAAATTAAAAGACAAGTGGATGAATATTGACATGTTAAAGAGATCATTGTGCAAAAATTTATTCAAATGGAAGTTAGTAGTTCTCCAAACACTGGGGCTTTGAAAAATACACAGGGAAGAAACAGAGAAAGCAAAGAATCTTACTATTCTTCTCTAGGTAAATTTGTATGTCTTCTCAGCTATATAGAAATCAGTTCTAGGCCTTGTGTCTTTGCACTTCTCTTTCCCATGTGATGCCATTTTATAATCATCACCAAATTTTAACAGACTAAGAAGAATCTGAGCTTGACTCCCCTTACTCTTCTTCACTGGAACTGAGGTACTGTCATAAAACTGTAACACCCATTTGGCATTGTTCAATCTAGATGTTAGCAGGACAGGAAAGATAATCTACAAGGCTGAAACAGAGTTTAAACGATCAATACAAATTTTTCACAGTAAATGTAGATTACAGAAAACTGAATAACGAAGGTACAGACTACCAAAACAAATTGATTTTTTAGTAAACCTGCTTAGAATGAAGGTTTTTCTTTCTTTTTACTTAACTAAATATATATAAACATTTTGATGCATTATGTTGAGATTTACAATGATTAATTAATATATGTCTTAGTATGTGATACTAAATTAGAAGAAAATGACTGTTCTCAATTTTTTTCTTATTTTAAATAGTCTAGTGACTTTTTATTGGATATCTCTAGCTTCTGATTAAAAATAAAATAGTGCCAGTGGCTGAAGTGGTAGCACAGTGGTAGGGCATTTGCCTTGCACGTGGCTGACTCAGGACACACACGGGTTCCATCCCCGGCATTCTGTATAGTCCCGAGCCAAGAGTGATTTCTGAGCACAGAGGTAGGGATATCCCCTGAGCACCACCAGCAGTGGCTCATAAAACCAAAAAAAAATATATAGTGCCAGAATCTAGCCACAATGCCTATACATGGAAGACAGATATTCAATAATTGATCTGATCCTAGTTTAACATATTAGGCTCAAAGCATCTATACATTTAGAATTTGGGTTTATTTATGTGGGCAGACAGAGCATAGGAACCACCTCAAGGGGCAGGAGTCATAGCAAAGCTGGTAGAGACTTTGCCATGCATATGGCTGACCTCCAGCATCACATATGGTTCCCTAACCTTGCCATAGGTAGTTTCTTTTTTTCTTTAATAATTTAATAATTTATTTAAGTAGCGTGGTTATAGAAATCTTCATAATTGTGTTGCATTCATAGAATGTATACTGCCCTTCACCAGTGAAATTTTCCTGCCACCAGTGTTCCTCTTTACCTTCCCCCAAATCCCTGACGGTCTCTGAGATAAGTAGTCTGCTTCTCTCTCTCTCACTGTCCCTCACTATCATTATCATAGTAGTTCTCATTGAAGTTAGTGCTCTAATTCCACTACTCTTTGCGGCTAGCTTCATAGTGTGGGCTAATCCTAGCAGCCTTCATCTCTATTGCCTCAATATTATTACCATACTGTTATTTATTTTTCTTATATCCCACAGATGAGTGAGACTATTCTATGTCTATTCCTCTCCCTCTGACTCATTTCACTCAGCATAATAATCATGAAATTTGCCTATATTTGGATGAATACAGAGATTAATATGCTGAAGTGAGCCAGTAGTTTCTTTTTCGTTCTTTTTTTTTCTTACATTCCCACCACCATCTCCATCTACCCACACCCCTGTCTGTATTTGAGATAGGCATTCTACTTCTCTCACTCATTAACATTGTTATGGTAGTTGCTAGTGTTCTAACTATGATCACCCCTCCTTGAGGTGAGCTTCATATAAAGTCCATATAGAGCTTCATATAGGGTCCTTCTGGCCCTCATTTCTGGGCATTATTATAATAATGTCTTTTATTTTCCAAAAAAAACATAGATAAGTTATACTATTCTCTGTGTGTGTCTCTCTCTTTCTCTCTGACTTATTTCACTCAGCATACAAGTTTCCATGCCCTCCATATATAGGAAAATTTCATGACTTCATCTCTCCTGATGGCTGCATAATACTCCATTGTGTATATATACCACAGTTTCTTTAACCATTCATCTGTTGAAAGACATCTTGGTTGTTTCCAGATTCTGGATATTGTAAATAGTGCTGTGTTGAATATAGGTGTGATGAAGGAATTTTTGTATTGCATTTTTTCATTACTAAGGTTTATCCCTGGGAGGCATATGCATATTTTTTTTCCATAAGGGGTGGACTAGATGGCATTCCCACCAGCAGTGAATGAGAGTTCCTATCTCCTAACATCACTGCCAGCACTAATTGTACTTGATCTCTGTGATGTGTGCCAGTCTCTATGACAAGAGATTGTACCTCATTGTTTTGATTTGCATCTCCCTGATAATTAGTGATGTGGAGCATTTTTTCATGTCCTTTTGGCCATTTGTATTTCTTCTTTGAGAAATTGTCTGATCATTTCCTCTCCTCATTTATTGATGGGGGTAAATGTTTTTTTTTTTTTTTTGTTAAGTTCTCTCAGTAACTTGTATACCTTGGATATTAGCCCCTTGTCTGACTGGTATTGGTTGAACAGTTTCTCTAAATCTGTCAGTGGCTTTTGTATCCTAGGCACTATTTCTTTTGAGGTGCAGAAGCGTTGTAGCTTAATATAGTCCCATCTGTTTATCTCAATTTCCACTTGTATGGAGAGTGCTATTTCTGCCTTGAAGATGCCTTTAGACTCAGTGTCATGGTGTGTTTTACCTATGTGTTGTTCAATTTACTTTATGGTTTGGGGTCTGATATCCAGTTTTTCAATCTATTTGGATTTAATCTTTTTGCATGGTGTAAGATGGAGGTCTGAGTTCACTTTTTTGCAAGCAGCTAACCAGTTGCTCCAATACCACTTGTTGAAGAGGCTTTCCTTGCTCCATTTAGCATTTATTGCCCCTTTATCAAAAATTAATTCATGTATATCTGGGGCACATTCTCTGAATACTCAAGTATATTCCATTGATTTGAGGGTCTGTCTTTATTGCAGAACCATGAGTTACCCCTGAGGGCCATGTAATGTGTGATCCAAAAGTAAAAAAAAAAATAAATGAAAAAAACAATCTCTGTCAAATTACTCATTATTTTATTTAATTGAACAACATATAGAATGTCATAAGAACCTAGAACTTGAGACTCCTGAAACTTTAAATGATTCTATTGTGTTGTACAGTGAGGAGTGAATCTAAAAGCTAAAAGTGAAATAGATGCAGATTCTTCTAAGGACAATAGGTCTCATAAACATTGTTCTGAGAATAGACAGTTTACTTGAAAAAATTCTGTAATGTAAGTCATTATGTGTATGTCATGTAGAAAATAGCTTTTAAAATATATTTCTATCAGAGCCCGGGAGATAGCATGGAGGTAAGGCGTTTGCCTTTCATGCAAAAAGATCATCGGTTCGAATCCCGGTGTTCCATATGGTCCCCCGTGCCTGCCAGGAGCAATTTCTGAGCATGGAGCCAGGAGTAACCCCTGAGCACTGCTGGGTGTGACCCAAAAAACAAAAACAAATATATATATATATATATATATATATATATATATATATATATATATATATATATCATAAAAAGAACACCCCCTTTCAACAGAGCAACATCCATATCTCCAAACCCAACTACAATCATGTTTGTAATCTTGGTGTTTAAATAAACGTATTGTTTAAAAAAATTAAAAAAATAAAATTTACTCTATACAAGCTTTGAAAAACACTCAATAAATAGATAATATTTATTTATATATATCCAAAGGAAAAAATGAACTGAAAAATGTTAGCAATGAGGAATAAAATGTGTTAATATCTCAGATTTTATGCAATATTGTTGTGTTAAGGACAAAATTATCCATCTCTTAGCAAACAGTCAGCTAATTAATAATAAAAATTTAAGTAATAAAAATAACCAGTAATGAAATAAAATATTACATTATAAAATATATGCAAGGGATATTGAATATTAATTTGCCTAAAGAAAAAAATCTTACCTTACATGTGAGAGAAGTCATGAAATACATAATGACAAGAATGACTTCATCCATGTTTGGGCACAATGGTACATAAGCTCCTTTAAATGGTTTTGGTTATACTAATAATGTGTGCATAATAAATAAGCAGTAAAATATGCATTGTTCGTTTCAATAATGTGTACGCAAAGCACACATTAGTCTATGTAATTAAGAATTTTAAAAGTTCAAATTCCTTCCTATGATGGAGGAAAACTAGAGAAAAACACGGAAATGAAGAGAAAGGTTTTTCTTTTCCTCACTTACCCAGTTCTTTTAAAAGAAATTCTAATTTAAAATATAATGGGAAAAATGAGCAATAGTGATCAGTATATTAATTTGATAAAGGAAACATCGTCAGCCTACTTATAATACTAATAAAAGTAAAAATTAAAATAATTCTAAGGTAATGGTAACAATATATTTGTTAAATCATACAATGTTTAGCTCCTTACACACTAATCAGTAAGGGAAGCAATGATAATTCCCTTCTAACATGATATGCCATAAATATCACCTGATAAACATCAAACCACATTTTAACTTTAAGAGTTGGATTTTTTCCAGATACACTCAGCTATATAATGCTATTTATCTTTTAAAATCAGTTTTGCACATATGCCATGGAAGATATTATAAGATTTATAGCAAAAGTATTTATGCTTTAGAGATAAGAATCCTGCTTTCAAAGGAAGCCGATTTGCTGCAATGTTCTTCAGTTTGTCTTTTTTTAAAAACTTGTAAATATTTCCTCTGTGGTCTAGACTGATGCTGATTTTATGTATATATTAAAGCTATGACATAATCCAAATCTCAAGAGTTATTATACATTTTGCAATTTTTCATTGTTAGTAATTTTGATTACCTAGAAATTAAGCATGATATTTGAATGGCCAATATATGTGGATATTTCTATTATTAGAAAAGGCCAGAGGGGTTTCCTTTTGGGTTTTGCCACTTATAGTTCACTTTTATTTTTCTAATTTTTTCTTTACTGCATTACAACAATGCAAAGACAAGGGAAATAACAGTTTTCTACTGTGACATCAAGACAAACTACATTCAGTTTAAATATACTCCTGGCTAGAAAAATGCAATAAACCATGGTACCTATGGAAATACATTAAACATTTCTTGACGTTAAATTGAAATTTTTTACATGGACATGAACAGAGCATTTGTGTGAGTGATTGGATTTTTTCCTTTGAGAACAATGAGAGTAGATCAAAATTTACTACAGGAAATCCCTGATGTTATGAAACATGCTTAATTTCAGAGAATCTATTAAAGCATGGAAAAATGGAATCAATAAAATATGCAAATGCATCTACACATAAAATATACTTAAAATGTATTTTGATAAATAATTCCTCTACATTCAAACTATTATAAGAAAATATATGAAGCCCAAAATACTAATATAATAAGAGAAAATAAATGTTTGATGTTAACTTAGATATCGAAGAATTTTTATTAAAATTTAACTATTTAGTTCTTTTCTGGACTTTACTTGACTGTATTCAGAGCTTACTCCTGGTTCTTTGTTTAGGGATCACTCCTGGTAGGAATTCAAGATAGTAGGTAGTTTGTGTGTAGAGTCTCTCATCTGTTGAACCATCTCTGTTATTTTGTACTGCTATAAAACATTCATAATTTGATCTTTCTACTTTTATGATGCTAATAACACAGTTTTACCAGCATTTCCTTTACTCTAACAATTACATGAAATAATATAATTTATTAATAATCACTAATGTTCATAGGTTAAGAGATATAAGATCTATAAAGAATAAATAAATGTAGTAACTGGGTGGTAATTCAAAGCAAAAATGTGTTCCTATTTTTTAATATTATTTTAAATATAGTGATTTACAATTTTAGAATTCTGTCAACTGTAATGTTTTATTCATACAGTATTCCAACAATAGTACCTCCCTATAGTGTTTATTTTCCTCTGACATTGTATCAGGGTTCCTCCTAACCTTGTCCCTGACGCCTATTTCAAATCACCATCGCAACTAAACTCTTCACATCTCACTCTCCTGGTAAGCTCTACCCTGTAGACCATTTCTAAGATTATGTTGTTTTTTGACTTGTTGTTCTCTTATGTTTTTATATATGTGTGTATATATATATACGTGTGTGTGTATTCATACAACATCTTATAAATGGAATATACATATAATATATGAGAGTATAACATATATACATAATGTGTAAATTATACACATGCACATCATGCATGTATATGTTCCATATATAATATGCATATCCATATATGAAAGACATAATTTTGTATGTTGCTCTTCTCACTGATTTCTCAGCATTATTTTCTCAAGTTTAATCCACATAAACAAAAATTGCATGATTCTGCCTTAATGAGAATAGTATTAAATTTTGTTTATTTAACATGTTTTATTTATCCAGTCTGCTGCTCTTAGAAATTGTTGGGATATTGTGGTTATTGTGAATAGTGCTGTAAGGAACATAGAGCAGAAATGCAATTTATGACTGGAAAATTTTTAAAGTTGAAATTGTAAGGTATTCATTTACTTAAGAAGGTATCAAATAAAGAAACAAATACATCTACTATCTATTCATCTATCTATTGTTGGTCAAATGTATGTCTGTTGGCCATGATCAAATAAAGTTACCTTTACCATGATAAAGTTAAGTTACCCTTATTATGATAAAGGTCTAAGATAGAAGATCTTAAAAATAATTAACTATAATAAGAAAAATACGGTTAGAAGGAAAACTATTCTTTACATTGAAAAGATATGTTTCTACTTCACTTGCAATTACTACTTTGAAGTCATCATAGTTATGCTAGTGTACTTATCCAATCAAACACTAAGCAAGATGTTTTGGGAAATTATAATATGTGCTTCTAAATGTGCTTCTCAAATTTGAGTTTAGTAAATTGAACTAAGTCACAGGACTACACGTGGGTAGAACTCAATCAGTTGAAACTTTAAAAACTAACACTCAGGTTTTTCTGGAAAACAAAATCAACATTAAGATTTGGGGAAAGAGCAATACAGCTGAGAATACATTTGCCTTGCACTTGGCTGATGCAGGTTCAATCCCCAACATCCCATACGGTTTCCTGAGAACCACCAAAGTGAGTCCTAAGTGAATAGCTAGAAGTAAAAAAAATAAACAAACAAAACAAAACAAAGAAAATAAAAAATAATTTGTCATTACTTTTACTAGCAAACATTTAAACAGGTGTAGATTTGTCAGTCCTCAAAGTCATATGTGATAGTAGATTAAAATAACCTACTTATTTTTATCTTCATATATAAATATATATTATTACATCAATTAACTTATATAGAATTCATGTTTTATTAGTATGGTTTTAGGAGTTTGATTTATAAAGATATAAAATTTAATGAAATTCTCTGAAAATATTTTATCATACATTTTTACATAAAATATTGTGACTAAAAGATAAGCAATTGGCATCCCAGTTTTCTGTTCAGAGACAAAGATTATGGAATTTAAATTGATGGACCCTTTTGGTACTCTACTGATGCAATCCCACCCAGGTGTCTAATGCTAATAGAAATATTTAGAACTAGGGGCCTGAAAAATAGCACAGGATGGTGGAAGTTTGCCTTGTATGCAGCTGAATGGATTCAGTCCCCAGTATCCCATATGGTCCACCAAGCCTGCCAGGAGCAATTTCTGAGTGTAGAGCCAGGAGAACCCTTAGTGCCACCAGGTGTAGCTTAAAAATTAAAACAACAACAAAATAAAGCAAACAAAAATAATTATAGTAATTAGCACTAGTTATTAAAAGAAGACTAATATGTCTATATATTCCAATTGTAATTAGTTATTGGTATTTAAGTTGGTATTTAAGCATCCGCATTGTAAAAATTATAATTGACTAAATATATATATGTATAATAAAAATATATGATATATAAGCAGTCATAAAAGTATCCTATTCCTAAATCTCAAGTGGGATTAATACTCTGACACTTTCAAAGTATTTTTTATCTATGCTAAGATTATGTAAAATAGTATAGTCCAGTGTATTTAGCACCTGACAAGCATTAGAACCAGGTGAAAGGGCTAGTCTGTGCTCCATTTAGCTACCCAGAAAAATTTGCTCTCGAAGATTTTTTGTTTTTGTTTTGTTTTGTTTTGTTTTGGGCCAGACCTGGTGATGCTCAGGGCTTATTCTGTTTTCTGGCTATGTGCTCCAAAATTGCTCTTGACTCAGAGAATTATATAGGACACCAGGGATTGAACCCAGGTCCGTCCTGGTTCACCTTTACCACTGTGTTATCGCTTCTGCCCCACTAGATGATTCTTATGAACAGATAAATTTATAAAAGTGAGGCTGGTGGGAGCTAATAAAGGTTTTTTGTTAGTGAAGGGCACAATTTACTTAAGGGATTTTAGACTGACCTAAAAAAAAAAGTGGGTAAGAACACCTCTTAGAGTAAATAACATATAGCACCTGAGACAAGTTAGAACAGATTCAGGACTTGCTAGAACTTTGTCAGGTAGAGAATCACACCAATGAGGACAAAAGAAAGTTTACACTTTAAATATAAGAAACCAAATCTACTTTGTGCTTCCTTTACATACTTCCTGGAGATTACACTACTGTCAATTAAAAAAAAGCTTTATTCAAAAAAAAGAAGTTGGTATAAATTGCAATAAACAGTAACACTTTAAAATAATTGCCTAATCAATATTAATTCCTCTGGTATCTATTTAACAACATTAATCACAGTGAACTCATTTAGTATTAATGTGAATGTCACAAGTAATTCAATTGGATTTCCACTGCAGTTCAACATTAATTACCTTAACTAGGTTATTATTTTAAAGTTCTATCTGAAAACATAAAAATAGACAATAAAATAATGCAGTAAAGAATTATAATGATTTGCTATGTGCTTTATTTAAATATGAGTTAGACTCAGAAGACCCCATATGCCAGGATTTCTGCTCCTCTTCTACTGGTATGGCTGGGAATCTGGACAGACAGCTGGCCAAAGGCCTCCTGGGATGACCACTTAGTTCAGGGGACTGAGATCCCCCCACGCCAGATTGGCCTTTAGGGGCAGGCCTGCCATTGGGCTCTGAGGGGAGGGAGAAAGAGGAAAACTCCTCCCCTATACATACTGGACCCCCTGCAGGGGTGTCTTTTCTTACTAATACTCATTTTCAAAACCGCACAGGCACAAATGCACCTGCCCAACAAATATAATTTCAAAGCACTATCTAAAAATGTTCTTTATTCTAGACGGTTCTTAAGAATGGAAACGGAATGCCCAAGACTTTGATGATTACACTCAAAAACATCTTTAAAATCTGTCTTTATGTGTATATAACTTTCCATACTGACTCCAAGCCAAAACTATAAACAATTCATCTATATATAGTATATAGCCCCTATCATGTATTGCCATT
>PVKC010003272.1:0-39729 GCA_004027635.1 Crocidura indochinensis
AGTGAAATGGAAGCAAAGCAGAAGCAATTAAATAGATCAATGAAACCAAGATCTTGTTCTTGTAAATAATAAACAAGATTAGCAAACTATTAACTTGACTCATAAAGAAAAAGAGAGAGGAAAGGCTTGATTCAGACATGAAAGGGGACACATCAAAACTGACGCTTCAGAAATTAAAAGAGATTATTATAAAAATGTTTTTTTAACCACAAACTTAAAGAACCTGGAAGAAATGGATTAGTTTTTCAACTCTATGTGTACCTTTCTAAAGACAAATCAAGAGAAAATGCAGTACATGAACTACTATCAAGAAAATTAAAATGGTAATCAAAATCCTCCTCAAAACAAAAACTCTCAGGCCCAAATTGACTTACCAGTGAACAATTCCCAATCCTTAACCTACTTCCAATCATTTTTAGGCTATTTCAGAAAGTTAAAGAAACATGGACCTTACTAAATGAGGCAAACAAATGGGGCCAGAATGATACCACAGGAGTAGGAAGTTTACCTTGCACGCGCTGACCCAGAATGGATGATCCACAGTTGTGATCAAAAAAAATAATCAAGTACTGAGAATCAGCTTAAGAAAATAAGTAAAATACATATGAATAAAACTTATGAAAAATAAGTAAAATACATATGAAAAAAACATATGAATAAATAACCTTTAAATAAAAAAGTGGCACAATAAATTGAAAACACACCCCTTGCTCATGAGTTGGAAGGATTAATATTATCCAAACACTATATAGATTCAATTCGGTCCCAATAAAAATCCCACGATATTTTTTAAAGACCAACATGTCATTTAAATTTATATGAAGTAATAAAAATGCCCTGAAAATCCAGAGCAATTCTGGTAAAAAACAAGATGGAAGATATTTTATCCCAATTTTAAATTACACTGTAAAACTATAGTAATCAAGATAGTGTGATATTGAAATATAGACAGACTCATACCAACAGAATAAAATGGAAAGTTCAGAGAGTAATTTTCAGGTATGTAGATAGGTATTTTTCAATAACAAAGCTGAGTATAAAGTAGAGCAAGGAAAGGCTCTTCAACAAATGATGTTTTAAAAAAACTGGCCGAGCATATGTAAAAAACAATGAATTTGAAACTTTATATCAAACCATGCAAAAAAGACTATTTAAAGTAAATTAAAGCCTTCAAGATCAGACCTGAATCCATAAATTATATCAAAGAAATAGGCAGAACCCTTCATCTAGAAGGTTCAAGGTTGTAGAGGCATTTCTACAACCTAGTCTTTTAGTGCCATTAGTCAAGCAAATGTAAGCAAAGATAGCAAAAAAGAACTACATCAAATTAAGAAGCTTCTGCACTACAAAAGGAACAATGCCAGAATAAAAAGAGACAGTACTAGAATATTTGCCAACACTTATCTGACAGAGCGTTAATATCCAAGATAAAAAGATAAAAAGATACATAAAACTTACCAAGAAACAAAGAAATCAAAAACAAAAGCAAAAACAAAACAAAAACCCGGATAGCACAGCGGTGTTTGCCTTGCAAGCAGCTGATCCAGGACCAAAGGTGGTTGGTTCGAATCCTGGTGACCCATATGATCCCCCGTGCCTGCCAGGAGCTATTTCTGAGCGACAGCCAGGAGTAACCCCTAAGCACCTGAGCACCGCCGGGTGTGGCCCAAAAAAACCAAAAAAACAAAAACAAACAAACAAAAACAAACAAACAAAAAAACTTACCAAGAAAGTAACAATCAACCTGACAAAAATGGATGAAGAAATAATCAGAAATTTTCTCAAAGAAGACACATAGATAAATAATATGCAAATACACTGCATCACTGATGATCAGGGAAATGAAATTCGAAAAACAATGAGATAATTACTTTATACTAGTGGAAGAGGCTCTCATTGCAAAGAATGAAAGCACCAGAGTTGGTATTGATGTGTGTGTGTATGGGGGGGGTGGGGTGGGATAAACTTTTATCTATTGCTGGTAGGAATCAAAAGAAACGTTTTAACTTGTGGAAAACCCTATGGGTACATTAAAAAAAAGTCAAGCTACAATATTACTCAGAAATTCCACCTCTTGGGATCTACCCCAAGGATCCAAAAACTGTTCAGAAAAGACATTTGAACATTTTCTGAACTCTCTGCATAACACATAGTACAAACAACTTTTTAATCTTCTTATATTCACATGATGACCTGGCTCACCTATAATCTCAGCCTTTCCCTTCTGCTTTCAAGTGGTCCAAAAGACTTTCACAAACTATTAGCCAGTAACCAATAGAAATATTTGTTGGTTGACTGGCCTAGTTGGTTATCTAGCTTATTTGTGACACTAGCCTTGCAAATATATGAACAAACCATTTTCATTTCTTTATGAGTTGCTATTAATACTGCATGATGCAATGGCTTTATGGACATATACAATTGTGATAGGTAGCTGTGTTTTCCTGATTAATTCATTCCCATCTAAGAATTCAACCTCTCCTTATGCCTGATAGCATAGCATAAGCTGTATTTTAAATAATGTAAAGACTTCAACAAAATGGTTATTGACATGACTTTGTTCTAAAACTTTAACAGCCTATATGTGACTCTCCTAAATAGTAGACTATAAGCTCCACAGAATTTTTTTTTTTGCCAAGATCTCTCATATCATAGTGCCTGTTGGATTTTTTGTTTCCAATTATAGAACTAATTATACCATAGCCTGCATATGCTACTTTGGGTTCCATTCAAGGTGATAAGCCTTTGCTATTAAGAAAATTGATTGGAGAAGTATTCTCATATGTGAAATATGCTACTGATAGAACCAGTATTTACTTTCTTAGTGGCAGGATAAACACATTGTCCTTTATTTTATAGGACTGTGTAAATAAAACTCTTGACTTTCCAAAATTGATATGAAAAAATATAAATAGGCTTACCTCCTACCCTCAGGAGTTTGTGTCTTAAAATGATCTTCAATCCAATTACCATGGTCTTGAACAAGTAATTTGAACACCAGTTGCTTTCAGGTTACTTTAACTTGAGTGAAACAATTTTTAAAAATCTTAAATTAATTACTTTTTAATTTTAAAAATTAATAAATCAATCAATGGTAATCTAAAAATTTTGCAAAATGTTTCAAGTCATAAAAGAAAAATGACCATTCTTAATGTAGTAAAATACACTCAATTTTTTTTTTTTGGTTTTTGGGCCACACTCAGTGACGCTCAGGGGTTACTCCTGGCTACTCGCTCAGAAGTCGCTCCTGGCAGGCACGGGGGACCATATGGGAACCGGGGGATCAAACCGTGGTCCGTCCTAGGCAAGGCAACAGTCACCTTACCTCCTGCGCCACCTCCCGGCTCCCATAAATACACTCAATTTTAAGAGCATAGAATTTAGTGCCAAAGTAGCTTGCCAAAAAAATAAAGAACAAGAAACCTGAAAAAATAAATTATGGAATATTAACTACCATTACATAGCTTAAGTTTGGTCCATTGGTTTTGTGAACCTCAAGTATCCATTTTGTTAAATGGACTGAAAACCCAGAAACTTTAATAATACAGAGCTTGTCTATGTGAATATGGATTCACCCTTTCCTTTCAGCCCTCTTCCACATGCCCTTCCCACTCTATTCAGAGACATGAATTTGAGACAGGAAAATATATAGAAATGGCAATAGTTCATTAGTAACCAAAAGTTACAAGAAGTTGAGGATGAACTATGTTCCTGAAAGCCTAATCCTAAAAATGTAAGCAAGAAAAATAGACTAAATACTTTTTTTATACAAGAATTCTTAATGTAAAACTATTAATTTGTCTGATCACCCACATATTTAATTAATCAATTATGAAGTCTATTTATCTACAGAAAGATAAAATCCTCAAATACCTATGTTGAGAAAATTGTCATTTAATGACAAAAATATATACTACAATAGACAAAACAGAGTAAAAAATAAAATAAAACACGATTAGTATTTTGTTCTCAATTATGATAATAGAAAAAATGCTCCTAAATAAGTATTAACAGAGCTTCCTTCAAATTGTGGGATTAACTGGGGCTTATTACACAAGTACTCACTGAATAGTCACTTAATAATTCTAATAGAAATTTTTCTTATCAACTTGGAATCACTTTTATAAAGCCACTTTTAATACCAGTAGTAAAAGTCTACACATTAACATAAAACCATAGAGCTATATGAAAGACGATGGAAAACTCAAACAGTCTTATAGAGATTTCAGAAAAGCTATGGGGTTAGAATTTTTTGGGAGAGATTTTTTTGGTGGGTAAGACCCTGTGCCTGCTATTTCTGAGCAGACAGCCAGGAGTAACCCCTGAGCACCGCCGGGTGTGGCCCAAAAACCAAAAAAAGGGGGCCTGGCGGTGGCGCTGGAGGTAAGGTGCCTGCCTTGCCTGTGCTAGCCTTGGACGGACCACGGTTTGATGCCCCGGCTCGATCCCCCAGCTCCCATATGGTCCCCCAAGTCAGGAGCGACTTCTGAGCGCATAGCCAGGAGTAACCCCTGAGCGTCACCGGGTGTGGCCCAAAAACCAAAAAAAAAAAAAAAAGAGATATGAGTTTTAGATATTCAGGTTATGTTGGTATTAATTTCCTTATTTTTGTTTTGGGACCCACAGTCAGCTTTACTCAGGGGTTACTTGTAGCTCTACACTCAGTAATTATTCCTGGTGGTGCTTGGGGGAACCATTTGGAATGCTGAAAATTAAACCTGAGTTAGCTGAATACAAGGTAAATGTGTTACCTGTTGTTGTATTATGCTCTGGCTCTGTTGGTGTTTCTTTTACTTCTGTCTCAATATTTATCTTCATCTTAGTAAGCACTATTATTATATGTCAATTCTTTTTTGATGCAGTAGGCACTATGCTTTCAACTTATATACTTAAAGACCATAATATACTTAATGAACATTTGCTGAATGAGGATTGTTATTCCATCCCATTTTTCTATAAAAATTACAGATGAGAAATTAAGTCTCTTGCTCAAACAAGATAAAAAGACACCCATAGAAAGACAAAAGAGCAGTAAATCAAATTTAGCTCTGCTTCATTCTAAATTCCATGAATTATAGACTGATGGCTCACACATGAAGCTGAAGAAAGAGTAAAGTTGTAAGTTACCACAGACCAAAGAATAGTATTGAAGTAGAAAAGATAAACAGAAGCTAAGAGGAGATGAGCAAAAGAAAATTCTAAACAAAGGACAGAGATATGGAAATGACAGGTAGAAAGTCCTCAGATGGAATATCAGTAAGTAGGATATGCTGAACTGGGCTTAGGAGAGCACCCCTTGACCTCAAACATTAAGAAACTGCCTATCATGAGGAATGGTCCCCCTAGGAAGATCCATATCTAAGGAAGGTCAGAAAAATGAATAGAGACTTGTGCAAGTATAGCTGTGGACCCCATACACACCTTCATTGACTCTTCCAACAACCACATGCTGTGGTGGTTTCAAAAGTCTTGGAATTGGATTACATTTTTTCTCACTATTAACAGAATGATCTCAAAGGAGAAGTGGTACAACTACCTGTAGTTTTGATCCACAGTATCTCTGTGGCCCTTCTTTTTTATGTGTTTTGGAGCTATGCTCAGCTGTGCTCAGGATTTACTCTTTTTTTTTGTTTGTTTGTTTGTTTTTGTTTTTGGTCACACCCGGCAGTGCTCAGGAGTTACTCCTGGCTTCATGCTCAGAAATTGCTCCTGGCAGGCACGGGGGACCATATGGGGCACTGGGATTCGAACCAATGACTTTTTGCATGAAAGGCAAATGCCTTACCTCCATGCTATCTCCCAGGCCCCAGGATTTACTCTTGATTCTGTGCTCAGGGAACACTCGTGGTTGAGCTTGGGAGACCAGATAGGTTACCAAGAATTCTAGTTGACTGCATCCTTCTTGCTTAACTATGTATCACTCTAATCTACTATGTAGATTTTTATCTTTAGTAATTGTGGAATTTTGAGCTAGATGGAGATTTGACATTGTTATCCCCTTCCTCCATTCTTCCTGTGTAACCTTACCTGATGGTAAGAACTGCCCATTTCTGGGAGGGGTCTTTGGTAAGTAACAAAAGAATTACCTCAGGGGCAGGAAGGGGGTGGATTGATTCAAGGATTGATTCAAGGATTCAGCAAAAGAGGAGAGGGTGCTGGCAGGACAGACAAGGTTGAATGCAGGGCTAATAATGGAGATTGCTTAAAAGGTTATGATAGAAGCCACATCTGTTGGCTAGGGCCTTGAATAAAGCTGATTGTCCTTAAATTTGATTGCTGTCTTTTCCCCACCAGCTGGAGGGAGTTGCAGGCATGTGGTTCGAGCTGGAGGGAAAAGGCCTCTCTTCATCCATCTCACCATCATCCACCTCCATCCAGAACTCCATAATTAATGTGTTTTTCTACAAACTGGCATTATTCTACAGGCATAATGTCTGTAATTGATTATTACCTTCTATGATAGAATTTTAAGCAGTTATTTCAACAACAGCCCATAAAATATGTTTACTCTTCACAAGTGAGAGACCCTTTGTCCCAGTCAAATAACACTTTGCCTTGTTAAAGGCCAGTAGAAATCATTGTGGACCATATAAGCTTTTATGTCAAGTGACTAAAGCATTGAGTTGTTGAATACAAGACTTGACTAGCTATCAAATCCAATTTTCTATTGTACTATCATTCAGTTTAAGAAGAATGCAAGAATTTGAAGTTCAACCAATTGGATTTTTTTTTTAACAAATCTAGATCCTCAATATAGCTAATAGTATCACTCACTAGTCATACTAACTAATGAGGTACCAAAGCTATTTGGAAGCAATGGTAGATAAATTTTAAGCTGTTGTTAGCCAGTGTGTCACCGGTAGACAGTTATTTTAAAAATCCATAAAAATAGCATGTGTCCCTATGTATAAATTCAGGACACTTAAATTTGATTTTTAACTTACAGTTCAAAGGCATATTTATTTTAAACAATAAATTGTAGGCAAAATTAGACGGACTTAACTCCCAGAAACTAAAGAAGGCTGCCAGAATTCAATGATTGCTATAGCATATAAATAAGCCAAGTAAAGATCTCAGAGAGAAGGTTAAGTGAGTGTATGCATGTGTGTTTGTGTGTTATTTTTGTTTGGGGACCACATCCGGCAGATTTTAGGGTTATTCCTAGCTCTGCACTCAGGAATTCAGCTGAGCTTGGGAAATCGCATGACATTCTAAGGATTGAAACCAGGTTGTTTATGTGCAAAACAAACACCTCACCCACTGTACTATGTCTCTGGCCCAGTGTTCAAAACTTTATTTTCAGTCAACTATGTTCTAGGAGTATGTATATGGTTTTGTGTACCAAAAATACTTATGATATTTGCAATAACTGAGTTTAGGAATAGATCTGAATTAGTCTGAACGAGTCTGAAGTCCATAAATGTGTTACTAGTGTTATACAGTCTTGTGTTTTGCATCTAGAATGCAAGGAAAGGAAAAGGCAACATGTTAAAATAATTCTGAATAAATTCTAAGCATGGAAGCATTTTACCTCCTTTATCATGGAAATCTGCTGCAATTATTCCCAACAAAATCAAGTGTCTTCTATTAGTCAATTCAGTTCCAAAGGAACGTACATTGTTTCCAAATTACCATGGCTTCCTCCAATCTTGTAACCTACTGTAATGTTTTCCAGGAGGGTTATTAAGTAATTTTGTTTGTCTAAAGTTTCTCAGAAGGGATCCTTTCCAAATTTTCTTTAAAAATTTTTTTAAATCATAGTAAAGTATGTTGAATGATACCTAGTTCTTATACCAGTTTTATTAATCACATTAAATAATGCATTGATGAGGTGCTGGAGAAAGTGAATATATGAAAAAGATTTTTCTGATACACACAATGGAATTATAACTTTATGACCCTTTCTGGAGAGGCAGAATCACATGCTTGCACTTATTTGCCTTAATAATTGTCAAAGTTACTTTTTCCCTAAGTTACTTTTTATAAAATTCTGTGGCTCTTAGGGCTTGTTTGTTTTTTTGTTTTTTTTGTTTGTTTTTGTTTTTGTTTTTGTTTTTTGGCTTTTGGGTCACACCCAGCAGTGCTCAGGGGTTACTCCTGGCTCCATGCTCAGAAATTGCTCCTGGCAGGCAAGGGGGACCATATGGGGCACCGGGATTCGAACCGATGACCTTTTGCATGAAAGGCAAACGCCTTACCTCCATGCTATCTCCCGGCCCCGGCTCTTAGGGCTTAGTCCTTGCTCTGCACTCCAGGATCAGTCCTGGCAGGTTAGCAGACAATATGGTGTGTCAAGGATTGAACCCCAGTCACCTGTGTGCAAGCTAAATGCCATACCTGCTGCACTATCGTGCTGGTCCCTCCTGAATTTACTTTTAATAGAAATTATATGGACTATTTAGCCTGTCACAAATGCTGAATCTCTGAACTTTAGTATCACATCATTCTTGTTTCTGGGAAAGACACATAATTAGAACTACCTAGTTCCGCCTCCCAGTTAGAGGGGAAATAAGGGAAGTACCAAGACCAAAAGACCAAACAAGTGTAAGACCACTAAGTTGTAAGCTAGGCACAGAGGGGACCACCTATTCTAGCAGCCCCGGGGGAGAGGGAGGAGGATATGGGTGGTAGGACGGGAATGGAGGTGTAGGGAAGACAATTTGATGATGGGAATCCCCTGATTTTATGTTAATATGTACCTAAAACATTACTGTCAACAATATGTTAACCACTATGATCAAAAATAAAAATTATATTTAAAAAAAGGACAAAAAAAAAAGACATGAGCAAATTCCGGCCCCTTGGAGATGCTTAGTCCTGTGTTAAAATTTCAATATTAGGGGCCGGGCGGTGGCGCTGGAGGTAAGGTGCGTGCCTTGCCTGCGCTAACCTAGGACGGACCATGGTTCGATCCCCCGGTTCCCCATTTGGTCCCCCGTGACTGCCAGGAGCGACTTCTGAGCGAATAGCCAGGAGTAACCCCTGAGCGTCACTGGGTGTGGCCCAAAAACCCCCCCCAAAAAATTTCAATATTAAACAGTTTAGATATTGTGGAAAGAAAAAAAAATATCCCAAGGTCCCAACCATGTCTTTAATTCCTTGACTCTTCATCATTTTCTTTTTCCTGATAGTTGGCTTCCATTTTTCTTATTTGCCTCCTTCTTTGTTTCATTTATGAGCCATACCCAAGAGTACTCAAGGGCTACCCCTGGCTTGGTGTTTGGTGGTCGTTCCCAGTGGTGCTCTGGAAGAAGGTGTGGTATCTGATATGCAACCTGAGTCTTCTACATGAGCTTCAATCTATGGAGCTATCTCTCCAATATCAAGCTTAACACTTATTTAAACTTGGACTTGTAATATGAAGGTAGGACTGGAAATAGCCAATCAGAAAAGTTTATGGATGGCTTTTTGAGTTGTCAATATTGTTCTCAACAAAACATGTCAGAATCCTTCATATATGTCAGAATATGTCAGATCTTTCGCAAATGTACAAAAATATATTGTACTAGAATAAGATATAAAATACAATTTTTATCATTGAGCTTTTTAAAGAGTTAAGGTTCTTCAGTAAAACAAACATATTCAGAGATCTATAAGTGTTAGGAATATAAAATGCATTTATATTTAGACTAAGGTCACTAAGAACAAGGCTGAAGAATAATAGATTGCTGGAGAATGTGTTGCCTCAGGATTTAAAAGAATACACTATTCTATCGCCATTTACTTACTGTCTTCAGTGCTGTATTTAATTATCATCTCTTCAAAACTAGTTGAAGATTTTTATTACATAATATTCTAGCACTATCTACTTTCATTGAACCACTTACCACAGTTTTACCTAGTTTATTTTTGACTAATGTTTAACTATAAAATTAGTACATATATCTTAGTGATCTTCTATTGTTCTGTTTCTACACAGTAGCAGAAACACAATGCGTTTTTGTGATATGTAATACACAATTTTGTGGGTGTTATTAATAAGTGCATGTCTAATGTTGCACAGTAAAGTATTATTTTCAGAATTTTTTCATTCTTTTCTTTTTTTTTTAAACCATACCTATGGATGATTAGGGGTTATTCCTAGCTTTGCACTCAGCAACACTCCTGGCAGTGCTCAGGGGATCATATGGGATGGAATCTGAATTGGCTGCAAGTGACTTAGTCACTGTATTGTTGCTCAAGCCCAAATTTTAGTTTTTAAATTTACCTATGCTTGCAAGTTCATATTGAAAATGTTATGGGTAATTATCACATGAACCAACAATAAAAAATATAGAGATTGCATGGCACCCATTCCTTCACAAATATATATAAATAATCTAATCCTTCCATTTAAAATATTTTAATAATTAAATTATCAAACTAAATATTCTGACTTCCTATTAAAACTTAAATATGCTTTTCTAATAATTTTTAAAATGTTGAATTAATTTATTGATTTTGTTTGTCATTTTTATTTTTGTTTATTTGACCACACTCAACAGTGCTCAAAGCACAGAGCTTTAGCTCTGCTTGCTCAGAGATCATTAATTCCTGATAGTATTTAAGGGATACTGTGTAGTGCTTGCTTGTGAAGGAAAGCACCTTAACCTCTTTATTATTTCTCTTGTCCAACTTTTAGAAAAACTGCCTTCATGACTACCTAATTTTTGGGTGTTATAATCTCTTGCCCATTTGACAAATCCACAGAGAATATTTTTAAATATAATAATAACCATGCATTGTATAGTACTTACTATATAAAGCATAAAGAAAAAAACTGGAATATAATATGTGCTTAATAAATTGATTTAAATTAAGTAATTACTTAACAAAGGCACTTGAATAAAAACTCTAGTTATGTGACTTTTGGGACAATTGAGATGAAAAAGGATTTTCTCTTTGAATATCATCATCAAATCTTTACCATTGAATGGGATTATAAAAAATTATGACATAAGTAATAGCAAGTTTTCTAAATTTCTCCCAATGAGCAAAATCATTTGCCCTTGTTTATGAACTTGTTCCTCATGAATTTCAAACAGAAGATGAACATGAAAAAAAAGATTGTTTTTGTCTCTACTCTTTTTCAAATGGAACCTAAAAGAAAATTATAAATAAATCTGGATTTAATTGCAGACATGATTTAGAAATTTCAAAGCTCAACTTCCATATTTTTAGATTACTGTATTACCCATATGAGTATGAATTTAAGATGAATATAGCTATTTGCTTTTATATTCATATTATTTTTCTATCTAGATATTATTTTTTCTTCTAGTGAGGAAAAGTGTCTTCTTATCTAAACACAACATATTTTTTTCTTTTCACTATTTCCGAGTATATCCTTATATGAAAATCCTTAAGTCACTTTACAAGTCTAACAAACCAAGATAAATGGAGTGAGTGCTTGAATCTCACTTTGTACATGAGTTTCTTAAGCTTGAAGACAGAAAATGGTAAGCTTTTTTTTAAATCATACTGCATATTTTTTTAGTTCTTTGTTCACTAAAGGACTATTGGAACACATCATACAGAGTCAAGTTTAAAAGATCAAATACAAAAAATAAAGAGGGTGATTAAAAACAAGGGGGAAAAGTATAAAGGAAAGGCACATGTAAGTGGAATGTAAAGGGTTCATTAACTGAAAGTTGCAAAGATGAACTCCTTTCCCATAGATCCTTAGGTATTTCATAACAATAAAAATAATAGCACCCTTGTCCTGAACCCACCAGGCACCATTTCACTTTATAGGGTTCTTCACTGTCATTCAAGGTACACTGCATTTAGGTATTCCACAATGGCCAATGATAAATTAGTCTTGTCTTTGTCTGAAATTCCCCGAAGGAAACCGTATTCTGTTGGAAAGACAAACAGTTCTTATTTTAGTTCTCTATGATTTTCAAAGCTCTTAGACAATTAATTCTCTTGTTTCCATTTTAATTGAATGCTTCTTCTGAAATGCATGGAATAATCAGAGAAATTGCCTCTTTAGAGAACTCAGCTTACCGGAACCTCAACTCCACTGTGGTGTGGCTCAAGGCTTTTCACAGTGTGCTTTACACTCAGGTGCAAAACACGGTGTTCTGTAAACAGTTCTGAGAAGCATTATAATCTTCTAAGCTGCTCTGCCAATCAGATCAGAGAGCTGCTATATACTCACCACCCAATCATAACAGAGTGCATGTTGCCCGAAGGTCTAGCTATTAAATGACATGGCAAAGCACCTAAGCAGGTTGGCTGGTGAACAGAACCTCATGACTCACCATTATCTTACTTAAAACAGACAGCTTTTGGAAATAGGTGGATTAGGCCTGACAAGGTACATACCATGTGTAGCCCTCCTTGTCTTGTCTGAATTGCTCTAAGGGAATTTTCTGATGCTGTGTCTGGGTGAGGAGGGAGGTGGGTCACTGGAGTCATAATAGAAGCAGTTTCTAAAATCGGCAGTGAAAGTTTCATGAAATTGAACCCACCAAAACAAGTTTGTGGAGGTGAACTGTTGTCTGGGTTGTTGTCATCTTTAGCATTTTGTATGGAATTGAAACAACAAACCAGCTATCAGCATTTATCTTCTATATTCAACTTACCCTGTTCCCCATTCCTTTTATTTTCTTGTTTTGTTTGGTTTATGGGTCACATCCAGCGATGCTCAGGACTTACTCCTGGCTCTGCACTCAGGGTTCACTCCTGGCAGACCTGAGGATGATAGAGAGTGACAGGGATTGAACATGGGTTAGCTACATGCAAGGCAAATGCCCTCCTACCTGCTGTATTATATCTCGGACTCCTATTCCCCATTTATGTAAATCATGCTGTGTCACTGATTAAAATAAATCCATTGCAAAGTCTCATATTTTTATAAGTCCACATTTTTACTCACATTACAGACAAGTGACTATCCTAGTAACACAATAATGAAATACTAATAAGGGTGAAATTATGAGACTGACATTACCAATGGCAATATAATATTTTTTTTCTGTAACCAAATGAGGTGTTTTTGTATTGTGTTCCTTGTTTGAGGCCTCAGGGATAATTAAAATTCCTTGACTACACAAGTGTCTCATGAAATGTGTTAATGAGATTGTTTTCTGATATGCAAAAATGTCCTGACATGGTTCTCAAATGCCAGCATTACGTCCCAAACCAATTATTCTCAAAATGTTAGCATTTCTTTGTCTATCACCAGTGTCTAAATACACATTAGACCTGACTGCATAATTCTGTCTTCACATTCACGTCTGATACTATAGTAATGTTTGAGACATTTACTTAGCAACAGGGGTAAATGTTTGTTTTAAATGCAATTTCCTTTTTCAGTCTTTTTGAAAATATGCCTAAATTATGAAGTATTCATTCAGTGTCTTCAAAAGAGAGAGTGTATATTTTAATGCATACACAGTCGATTTACTTTTCACCTCTTCTCTATGGTGATTTTGATGAGGCGAGGATTGTGCTGGCAGAATTCTGAAGGATGGACAAATTGTGTGTAGCTTTAAGGATGAAAGATGGAGTTGTTGAACCTCTGGCTTCCAGCAACTAGGAAGCAAACGCCTCTCAGGGAGCCAGAAGCTTCAGCAGACAACACGGGAGGACATGGCTCCATGTTGTAGGCTTTTGGTCCAAGATTAGGGGAAGAGGCAGCCCCGGATGCCCCCCACAGCCGTCTCTTTTCCCATTTTGAAACACCCGCTTGAAAATATTTTTATAAATTTGTAGGATATCATATCAGTTAATCCACTTTCATTATACAGTACAGATAGTTTAATAGGATATCATAGGGATTCATCTATGTTTAAAATATGCAAAATGTCTATATTGTATTATTTTCTCCCTCCATTGTCTCTCTACCCTACAGGCCATTTCTAATCCTTTACTCTCACCCTCACTGTGTACCACACCACATGAAACCATTTTTACCCTCAACTCTTTGCTCTTTATGAAGCAGATTAATATCCTCTCTCAAGCTAATTGCCAGTCAGCTACCAAAATGAAAATATAGACTCTCCGCCTGAGAAGAAATCAAAACTCTGTTCCTATCAATCTATTATCAATGAACTTCTATCTCCCAACTCCCTTCTTTGAATACCTGTCCTTGCTACCATAAACAGTTTCCAAGACACCCCCAGGGACATTTCCTAATATGAGGTATTGCGAGTTGCTTACAGACTCTAGATGGCCAAATCACAGACCAAAGTGGTGTCCAGGAAGCAACACTCTCCCCCTTGACTATCTCTAAAATATAGAAGTGACACATGTATCTCCTTTGTATATCCCAGATATATTCCCTTAACATCTGTAACTCTTTTCTGAATATCCTCTTATATAGTGACAATTTTGCCCACTGATTTTTTTGTTAAATTGTTTGTTTGCTTTTTACCCATTGAGATCTGTTTTATAAGCAATGCTGTTAGAAGAGTACCTCTGTATAGAATTCATGTTTGAACCAAGTTATGGGGAATGTCGGACCTGATGCACCAACAACATCTTGTGGTACTGTTTCTCTTTTGCATAGGCACATTAAAATGGGAAAATAATACATATACAAACAAGTTCTTATCTAATAAAGATGGGAACATAAATTTGGTAATGCAGTTAGGCCTTATACCCTGAACATGGGCATAATGATTCGCTGAAGGCCTCGAAAGAATGGGCAGTGCCCATACACCCCTGAATAATGGACACCATCTAAGGAAACAACCACAATTGTCTATAACAGAATGCAAACCTCTACCAGGGAAGACATACCACTGATTTGGATTTGACTTATTCTAAAGAGAGCTCTCAGCACCCAAACGACTCAGCAGCAACCTGCTTGCAGGGCATATTGCTCAACATCTAATGGTGTGCTGAAACCAGAGGGTGCTCCACATCAGCCTGACTTTGATGAAAGAGATGTATAGAATCCACAAACTTCAAATATAGGAATCTGATACCAACAACAGCTAAAGTGTGAAAAAGTTTTACCAGGAACACAGAGAATGACTCGGGGTGGACAGACTGGCATGCCTGGAGCTCAGAGGGGGTCTTATGCCAATAAACTTCCGAGGTGAGGCCTCCTGATAATCAGACTAAGGATTTTTTCTGTTTTCCCCATATTTTTCTGGGCCTATGCAAACAACAGAGATTGCCACTGTCATATCTTTACTATTGTATTTTTTTTTTAACATTTATATAAGAAAAAAAAAGATTGCTGAATTTAAAAACAAATAACTGTAGTAGAATGCCTGTCTGAATACAGGTAGGGGATGGGAAGTGGAGTACGGGAACAAGGGGGCCTTGAGAGGGGGAAATGTTACTCTGGTGAAGGGGGATATTCTGTCTGTAACCCAACTATTGTCATGTTAGTAATTATGGTGCTTAAAAAATAAAGTAATTTAAAAAAAGAATGAAAGATCAAAAATGCTAGAGATTGTAGAGAATATAATTTTTATTGGTAAGCTTTGAATTTCTTGACTTGGGGTGCTCTAAGAAGGTATCACAGACTGGGTGGGCAAAACAAGCAAGTATCTGAGAATTCTAAGCTGTGGCCATGGTTGTTCTTTTTGAGGGCTATGACATAATTGAGAGAATCAGGTACAACCTCTCTCCTCACAAGTGGTTTATTTTAAAATTTCATTTTTTGTTTTTGGATCATAACCAGCAGTACTCAAGGTTTACACCTGTACCTGTACTTAGTGATCACTCCTAGCTGATCAGGGCGTGGGTGGGAGGGGAAACCATATTTGGTGCCAGGTAGCAAACCCAGGTTGATTGTGTTCAAGGCAAATGTTTTATCTGCAATACTAATACTATAGTTCCAACCCTCCTCACAAGGTTGTAATACTCAATAGTTGTCTCTATGCTTATCGAACAAAAGAAAATAGTGTATGGCCATTGATTAGAATGCAATTAAATACATTTTCATAATTTCTTTTGTGATTAGAGATAAATTAGGAAATATTCTACTTTTTATGCACTGAATAATAATTGCCACCACATATTCTTCATACCCTATTTTTTCAGTAATACCTAGACAACTTTTAAAAGCTTTACATAATGTTGGATCCCATATTTTTTTGAAAGAAAAAAGGAGAAAATTGACATAAATGAAATAAAGGGGTAGTACAGAGGTTAGAGTACCTGTCTTTCTTATGACCAATTATTTTGATTCTCAAAATGATCCGGAATCTTAGTACCAAAGGACCTGAGCATTACCACATTAATGGGACTAAGCATGAAACTATGATCCAGGGTGTTTGAGAGTTTCTAACAGGGGCCCATAGCATTTAAATCACCTCTTAGGAGGAAAATAAGAAAAAGACAAAATGACATAAAAATTAATATACCAAAATAAGGTTACTGTCCATTCACCCAAATAGTAGGGTGCTTAATTTTGATTCCTTCAATCTTTTTTAACGTGCCCTGGACACTAGAACATTAGTGGTGTGCATGGTGAATTTTAAATACATAATAATGGCATAAAGGTACACTTTCAAAATGTTATAGTATTATAAACTAATGGTAAATCAATGATAGTTGATTTTTAAAAAAGAATAAATAGTTCCCCATTATTCTGAGCCTGGTCCACCTATTTCATCAATCATATTGAACTATTTTTAACTCAAAAGGGTCTCTTCATATATACTGACTACTTAATACTAACAATAAATTATTCTGATTACCTATCTTTTATAGCCTGGGAAATTATTGAAATCTACAGACATCTTTGGTTTTAGAAAATATGAAGAAAAATGTAAATCAGCAATTCTACAAGCTCTTACAACCAATAATAATACTAACATTGTTATAAGTGCTTTCACTTCTAAAACTGCAAAAAAGTATACCGTGGATTCAGGATTATTTTAATAATCACTCTTGAAGAAACAC
This sequence comes from Crocidura indochinensis, assembly GCA_004027635.1. Lineage (NCBI taxonomy): Eukaryota > Metazoa > Chordata > Mammalia > Eulipotyphla > Soricidae > Crocidura > Crocidura indochinensis. The sequence goes on from PVKC010003272.1 coordinate 16,852, forward strand.
CATACTTTGGTGGGGTACCAATAAAGCTGTTTTAAAATTAAAAACCAAAAAAATAAAAAAATTAAAAAAATAAAATTATTATTATTATTGTGTATATATACATATATATATATATATATATATATATATAAAGGAAAGGGTGAGGAGGGCAGATGAGGAAGCATAGAAGAATGGTGGGAGGAGGAAATAGCATATTCTTTTATGTAAACTCATTCTTCCAGTACAGTTGGCCAGGGCAGGAAGCTGTGTCAAAAGCAACCAGAATCCTATGACCAGGAAAACGCACTCCTCCCATCCAGTCCCAAAAAAAGAATATAAGATTAAAAAGCCAGTTCTCTAGGTCAATGGCCCCCACCTTTCCTGATCTGAGGTTCCCTTTAGAACACAATGCATTCCTTTTCTTTTCCAATAGCCCTAGTTCCCCAGCATGGAAACTCATGGGACATAGTTTGCACCCTTGGAAGTACTTTATATGCATTCAATATTTATGTATGTTCTCCCAAATCCACATGTTTAAAACATAACTCCCAGTGTGATGGTGTTTGGCACTTGGGCCACTGGGAAGTGCTTCAGTTATGAAGAACCTTCAGGCATAGATCCATGGTTGGATGCAAGAGACACCGTGAGCTTCCTGCCCATTTCTACCATCTACAGGGACATTTAGGTGTGGGCTTCCAGAAAACACAGACTGTTGGATTCATGCTTTTGATATTCCAGTCTCTAATACTACAAGAGATAAATTTATGTTGTTTAGAAGCTACCCAAATTGTGGTAGTTTGTCAAAATTGACCAGATTAAGAGAGAGAATAGTGGGAGCCGGGAGGTGGCGCAGGAGGTAAGGTGCCTGCTGCCTTGCCTACGACGGACCACGGTTCGATCCCCCGGTTCCCATATGGTCTCCCGTGCCTGCCAGGAGCGACTTCTGAGCGCGTAGCCAGGAGTAACCCCTGAGCGTCACTGGGTGTGGCCCAACCCCCCCCCCCCAAAAGAGAGAGAATAGTGTGGGTAGAAAGGAAAATACCTTTCTAGGCACACTAGCTTCTGACTTGATCATTAGTCCTGACTGGCCCATACTATTCCATAACTCAGAGCACATTTTTGCACCCCTTAACAGATTAATGATTTACAGGGTTCTAAATTTTCAATGTGCTCTCATGTTCATTATTTCATTGTGGTGTGTCTAAATTACACTACCCAAGAGAACTTTTCCCCTTACTTGGACAGAGGATTATAGAAGGTAGAGTTCAGTCATAATACTTCATATTCTTACAGAGAAATATTTGTAGATTTGATTATATCTGTGACAACAAAATAAAAATAGCACTTTCTATATACTTATGTTCTGTTTTTGAAGTTTACTTTTTTGAGGAGAAAGTAAAAGCCCATTTATGAAAAATAGGTTGGAATGAGTCTTTAAGTTCTAAAAAAGAAATAGTAGCTCTCAAATTTGAGTGAAACTAATAAATGAAGGTATTAGTTGCAAATCATTCAAGTAAAAAATATTGACATGGGTGACAGATTTTTCAACTTGTATGGAGACATGCAACTATTGTACTCCACTAAGAACATGAATTCCAGCAGTCCAGACACACACATCTTTAATAATATTGGTGTAATCTCAATGCATTTAAGAATTTGAGGTCGGGGACCAGGGAGATAGCATGGAATTAGGGTGTTTGCCTTGCATGCAGAAGGACGATGGTTCAAATCCCGGCGTTCCATATGATCCCCTGAGCCTGCCAGGACCGATTTCTGAGCATAGAGCCTGGAGTAACCCCTGAGCGCTGCCGGGTGTGACCCAAAAAGCAAAAAAAAAAAAAAAAAAAAAAAAAAAAAAAAAAAAAAAAAAAAGAAAAGAAAAGAAAAAAGAATTTGAGGTAATTCTTTTTTTAAGTGAAAATGTTCATTCATAGTCAATTTAATTAATATTAATTAAGAGTTATAAAAATGTCAATGGACATAGTTTATAACATACAATTCTCCTAAGCATTTGTACAGGTCAAACCTAGAGTATGGGCAGTTATTATCAAATGATGAATCATTTCTTCACACACATGCATGCACATACACATATGTGATGTATTAATGACTTTATAACTTCAGATGTTGTAAGAGAAAAATTACTGCTCTAAAAATGTTATGCACTAGTAAAACTCAAAGTAATGCCCAAACTCTTCATCTTTTCTTTTTTATTAGATATTTTATTAAAACACCTTTTTATTAAAACACAAACATGATTGTGATTGGGTTTCAGTAATGTAAAGAACACCCCCATCACCAGTGCAACATTCCCAACACCAGTGTCCCAAATCTCCCTCCTCTCAACCTTACCCCTGCCTGTACTCTACACAGGCTTTCTAGTTCCTTCATACATTCTAGTTGTTAGGATAGTTCACAATGTAGTTATTTCTCTAGCTAAACTCATCCCTCTTTGTGGTGAGCTTCATGAGGTGAGCTGTAACTTCCAGCCCTCCTCTCTTTTGTCTCTGAAAATTATTATTGCAAGAATGTCTTTCATTTTTCTTAAACCCATAGATGAGTGAGACCATTCTGTCTCTCTCTCTCTCTCTCTCTCTCTCTCTGACTTATTTCACTCAGCATAATAGATTCCATGTACATCCATGTATAGGAAAATTTCATGACTTCATCTCTTCTGACAGCTGCATAATATTCCATTGTGTATATGTACCACAGTTTCTTTAAACTGGAAATTGAGCTCCCATTCGATCCAGCTATACCACTCTTAGGAACACAAAAATGCAATACAAAAATCCCTTCCTTACACCTATATTCATTGCAGCACTTTTTACCATAGCAAGGCTCTGGAAACAACCAAGGTGCCCTTCAACAGATGAATGGCTAAAGGAACTGTGAGGTAATTCTTAAGGACAAACACATTTAAAGCCATGTTACCCAAATTCTCGAAGTAGATTGTATTTGTGCTTCCTTTATGAATATTCCACTGATGGGAAGGCAGAAACTTTCTTTTTTCTTCATGTTTTCCTTCCTTCCTTCTTTCCTTCTTCCCTCCCTTCCTCCCTCCCTTCCTCCCTCCCTCCCTTCCTCCCTCCCTCCCTTCCTCCCTTCCTTCCTTCTTTCCTTCCTTCCTTCTTTCCTTCCTTCCTTCTTTCCTTCCTTCCTTCCTTATTTTTGTCCCTTCTTTTTATTTTCTCACTTCCTCCTTCCTTATCTCTCTTTTCCTTTCTTTATTGAACAGTTATTTTAAACTAAAATGTGGTGTTAAGACACTCTATTTCAGAGACTCTGAGATAAGTATAATACTTATTCTGTCTTGAAGATGCTTATGAACAAGCACACCTTTTATCAGTGCATTGTCAACTTAAGACTTGTCTATTGCAAATACCTTTCATTTGTCCTCATTAATTTCTTTTCACCTGCTTTTAAAAGCAAGTTTTAATATTTTTAATTAAGACTCCATCCAGTCTTATTCTCAGACTGGAAAAATGCCATGGATTCAAATTCATATATGGAACAGAAACCATAGAAAATATTTTATTAACATATCTTACATCTTAATTTGAGTAGCATGTTGGGTGTAGCTTATATATGCATATGTATGCATTTATATATAACTAGAAACTTGCATTTTTAGTGATTGGGAATGTTGTTGGGACCATTTAAGTTAGCTACCAGGTAACTGAATATAGAAAATGTATTCCTACTTGGCCAACTCTATGGAAACATCAAGCCCTCTTCTGTAATCCTCACAGCTGAGCTGATATTTCTTCTTGCATGTCATTTAGTGAGATGAATTGTAAAGTAATATCAGATGTGACATAAACTTTTCATTAAAATCTTCTAAATTTTAAATCATTTAAAGAAGTCAACACAAGAACAAGTTTCTTGTGCCCTAAATGAAATAAATATAGTTACCTAGAGCCTTTACCTTCAAGCATATAAAACATAATATTATTAAAAATGAATAGTTGAGGTTCAAGTAAAAGAATTCTCAGGTGGCAGGCAAAATAAAAATAAAATAAAATAGAAATCACAGCATAATCCCTTGAAGCTCAGCTGGTTGTTAAAATATCAAGAAATTGAATATAGGGAATATAGGAAAGATGAGGGATTAGAATGCTACTAGTTCAAGTATCCTAAGAGTTTTTATTATAAGATCCTTATGATTACCATATAAATCCTATAAGTTCCTGAAAATCAAAGTCTGGAACTGTTCAAGGATCATGCTTCAGTTAGAAAGTAACAAAACAAAACAAAACTATTGTACCTGTCCTGGAAAGCTTCTCTAGGTCAGAAGTTAGGAGACTTCTCTAATTTTACCTTTGTTCTAAGAGAGTGTATACTCTGAATTAATAATGTTCCATGTCTGATGAGGGACTCAAAGCCCTCCAGTTTTAGGAGTTAGCCATATACTATAATTAATATCATTGTGCTTCCTTACTAGTTATACTTACTTCTAACAATGGCATTTTTTAGACCGTGGCAATGAGGCAAAAATGTTTCTCCATAGCATCTGTACTACTTGAATTCTACAGACCACTAAATGGGGGAGTTCTTCCAAAAGAGTGAATCCAAATGAGTGAAAAATATAAATGATGGGGCCCGGGAGATAGCATGGAGGTAAGGAGTTTGCCTTTCATGCAAAAGGTCATCGGTTCGAATCCCGGTGCCCCATATGGTCCCCCGTGCCTGCCAGGAGCAATTTCTGAGCATAGAGCCAGGAGTAACCCCTGAGCGCTGCTGGGTGTGACCCAAAAACCAAAACCAAAACAAAACAAAACAAAAAAATATATAGATGCAACAGATAATCCTTCTAATGAGCAGTATTAATAAGCAGCATATTAAAAACAGTATCTTCAGATAATACAAATAATCAAAACTATAAAATATGAGAGGGTAGAAAGCTCTATAGAGAGGGACACATGCATTGCTTGTACAGAGAACTGAATTCATTCAGCCTTTAACAATGCATGTTCCAGCCATGCCCAAATCTGCCTCACCAAACACTAATGGATAACATTCCTAGAGGCTCTACATCACTCAGCAGCACAAACTTTGCCCTGGTATTATTCCTGGTACTCATATCACAACTAGGTAAAAGTAGTATGCCATCACCAGGTCCCAAAAATTGAACTATCCAGACTGGTTGACCATGTTTCACTGCGAGTGTCTCCTTGATCCCCACCACTGATTGGTAGTGGGTAGCTATATATATATGTGTGTGTACATGTATATATACATATATCCATGTATATATACATATATACATATGTGTATGTATATATACATATATGTTTTAGGTAATACAAAAAAATCTAAATTATAAAATAGGGGACTGGAGCAATAACACAGCAGTAGGGTGTTTGCTTTATATGCATCTGATTTAGGACGGATATCAGTTCAATCCCCAATGTCCCATATATTCCCCCGAGCCAGGAGTGATTTCTGAGAGCATAGCCAGGAGTAACCCCTGAATGTCACCGGTTGTGGCCCAAAAACCTAAACAAAAGTAGATAACTCAATAGAAGGGATGCATGCCTTACACATACAGAGACTTGTACATGTATATGTGGATAGATAGATAGATAGATAATGTCAGAGGATACAAAAAAACCCCAAGTATATTGAAACAAATCAAATGGACTTCTAAAAACAAATGAGCAAATAGATTATGCTAATTATCAGAAAAAAACTGAAACAGAAAGTAGATTTAGTTAACTATAAATAAGTCCTGAGGAAATTAAGATAAAATTAAAGAAGATATAATTGATTTTCATATCAATTATATCTGGTGCTACTCAGGGCTAACTCCTGGCTCTATGCTCTGTTGGGGATCACTTTTGATGGTGCTGGGAAGCCATATGGAGTGCTAAGGATTAAATCTGGGTCAGCTGCATAAAAGATATAATTGAAATATATATAATCTTTATATACATATATAATTGATATATATAAAAGATATAATTAATGAAGGGGTTTAATTCCCAGCACTTTATCAATCCCCTGATCATTACCAAGTGTAATTCCTGAAAGAAGAGTCAGGAGTAAGCCCTGAGCACTGCTGGGTGTGATACAAAAAAATAAATAAAATAATATGAGATTCTGACATAAAGTGTTGAAGTTTAATATATGTCTACCAAAGAGAAAATAATGTATTAAATGGTAAGATGATGGCTGAGAACTTTATAAAATATATGAGAAGCAGAAAGCCTTAGATCTAAGAATAAACATTTTAATAAATTAAAGAGAAAAACTATTGACAATAGTCTTCTCATAGTAACAATAGAAACTAGAGCACAATTGAATAATATCTTCATATTGCTGAGCAAAAATAGCTGTCAACCTAGAATTATGAACTAGACAATCTATCAATCAAAAGTGAAAGCATAATAAGGATAATTTAGGCAAAGACATAGAGACATTACCACCCACATTTCCTTACAAAAGCAATAAAGGATTTACCTCAGAAAGAGAAAAATTGAACCCAGAAGGAATAGGATTTTCAAAAGCAATAGTGAGCAAAACAATTGGCAAACATAGGGTAAATCTAAACACATGCTAGCAATATAAGAACTGAAAATAATTATAAACAATATGAGGTTCATAAAAAACAAGTTGAAATAAAAATCCAAGAAAAATTTTCTATGAATTGGGTTTATTTATTTATTTATTTTGGTTTTTGGGTCACACCCGGCAGTGCTCAGGGGTTACTCCTGGCTCCATGCTCAGAAATTGCTCCTGGCAGGCACGGGGGACCATATGGGGCACCGGGATTCGAACCGATGATCTTTTGCATGAAAGGCAAACGCCTTACCTCCATACTATCTCCCGGGCCCCTGAATTGGGTTTAATCAACGTTAAAGGTTCTTAAGTCTTTGGAATATGAAAAACTTATTGATTCATATTGAACCTAGTTCAGATAAGTACATGTCCATAAAATACAAGTGTAAACTATAAGAAAATAAAGATTAAGTATGATTACCTAGCTAATACAATAAATGCAAAAATATTAATATATATTTAGGCAGTGCCAGAATTGAAAGCCGGGATCATCCACAGGTGACATGTGCTCTGTCACTGCAACACATTCCTAGCCCATTTTATTGTATTTTACTATTTTTTATGTAAAGGAAAGAACAAATTAAGGGAACTTAGTATAATACTTGTTTTTACAGAGAAAACTATGTCATATGAATCAAATAAAGTTGCTAGGATGAAAATTTTCAGGATTAAGAGAGTTGCAGGGAGTATTGTCTTCTTTTTTTTTGTTTTTTTTTTTGTTTTTTTTTTGGGGGGGGGTCACACCCGGCAGTGCTCAGGGGTTACTTCTGACTCCATGCTCAGAAATTGCTCCTGGCAGGCACGGGGGACCATATGGGGCACCGGGATTCGAACCGATGACCTTTTGCATGAAAGGCAAACCCTTACCTCCATGCTATCTCCCAGGCCCGAGTATTGTCTTCTTATCTAACATTCAGTTGATTGGATGAAGCCCACCCAGAGGAAGATATTCACTTTCCCTTCTCCAGTCTAAATGTTAATTCCATACAAATTTGCCTTTTCATACAATTTATATATGCATATATATGCAAATATTAAAGCATTATATATAAATATATATTATAAATATAAAATATAATATAATAAATATATAAATTATATTATAAATCACAATATATTATAAATTATATATAAATAATTGTATATAAATATATTTTTATATATAATTTTAATTAAATATATAGATGACCTATTACTCAATGAAATCTACACATAGAACTACCACAGATATATCTAAGAAAGATAAATTGCTTAAAATTTAATAGGAGATCCAGAGAAATAGTACAGTAGATAAGGTACTTATCTTGCATGCAGCTGACCCAAGCTTAATCCTCAGCACTCCATATGGCTTCCCAGACTCATTCAAAGAGCACAGAGCATAGAGTCAGGAGTTAGCCCTGAGTAGCACCAGATAAGCACAAAAACAAATTCAACAATAAGAAGAAAGCAAATCTCAATTTAAAATATGTCCAAATACTTAAAGAGATGCCTTACTAAAGAAGATACATAGATAGATATTTGTGATATTCAATTCTATCTATCAATAGAGAATTGAAATTTTAAGAAATATTAATGATAATAGTTGTTAGTAATATTTATTACATGAATGCTATATATAGTAATTAGTAATGTCTATAGAATAGTAAAAAATAGCTACTTAAAACTTATTAATTGCTAGTGAGGATTCAGAGCCATAGGAAATTTTATCCACTGTTGGTAGGAGTACAAAATATACATCGACTTCAAAACACAGTCCTAAACTATGTAAGTCATAGAAAACCATATATAGATAGTGCAAAAATAGGAAAAGACTAAACACTGTATTACTAAAATTATATCACAGGCTAAACAATGAGATAGCAAAATGATTAGACATGTTGATCCTGAAACAGAAAAGATATGTTATTGGGAAAAATATGTGAGTTTTAGCAAATAATAATAATAATTCATTATTGGGCCACTGTCATAAAGCTACCACGACAATGTTTAGAAGGGAGCAAAAGATATTGACCATTAAAATATCTGACGTGGGTATATGAAGTGTCTATATACTGTTATTGTAATTTTTCATAAATCTAAATTGTCCTAAAATGTTAAAAACATTTTTTCTGTTTTGTTTTTGGGCCACACCCATTGCCACTCAGGGGTTACTCCAGGCTATGTGCTCAGAAATAGCTCCTGGCTTGTGGGGACCACATGGGATGCTGGGAGATTGAACCACGGTCCTTCTTAGGCTAGTGCTTGCAAGGCAGATGCCTTACCTCTAGCACCACCGCTCCGGCCCCAAATTTTAAATTTTTTTTTTTTGGTTTTTTGGGTCACACCCGGCTGTGCTCAGGGGTTACTCCTGGCTCCATGCTCAGAAATTGCTCCTGGCAGGCACGGGGGACCATATGGGGCACCGGGATTGCATGAAAGGCAAACGCCTTACCTCCATGCTATCTCCCGGGCCCCAAATGTTAAAATTTTTAATTAACAACACAATGTGTTATTGTACAGGTACCTCTTCCAACAAGGTCAGAGAGACTTATCAGATTATTAAATTACTATATGCAATTGGCATATCAAGTCTTCTCCTATTTGGTATGAAGAACTTGTATCTTGTTAATGAGAAACTGATTAAGAATATTTTATCATTAGAATGCATACAGTTTTCAAATTAATAGGTACATAATGTAGACTCTATATTACATTTTTATATATTATAAATACATATAAAGTTAAAATTTACAACCACAATAAAAAGATTAACAAATAAATTATTGGGTTTGAAGCAGTTAAAAAGTCATCTGAGCAGCCCCTTGTTCAGGCCTGTTTCTCCTGCTCAACTTCTCTATTTATCACGCTAACCCAAAAACTGCCCCAACATAGAAGAGTAGCAGTTTCTAAGTCAAGTCTTGTGCATGGCCAATGCCCACTTGGACTGCTGCCAGCACAGCAGACCTACTGGGTGCTGGGAGCTGTGCTCCACCCACATAGCCTCATCCTTGGCCAGGTCCCGCTGATCAAAACTCATCAATAGCCGGGGCCTTGCACAGCTTGGAGGGTCCGCTGCAAAGCTCATGGTCTTTGAGGGTTCAACTGGCCTTGCTCTTCCGTTGGTTGCTGAGAAGCTGCCGCATGGTCTCTTGGACCTCAAGGGTTTCTAGTACTCGCAGACCCATCACACGCCCTATCCACTGCATGAATGAACTCGTTCATTCAGGCATACACATAGAGTTCCGGCTTTATGAACATGCCACAGGGAGTCTACAGGCCACCCCTTAAGTGGGCAGCTTCATCCTCTGGCCCCAAGCATGCATCAGTCCCCAGAATGCTGCAAAGGAGCTCTATGCCATCAGGGAGTCAGTCAGAGGAGCAAGACCTGTCTCTGGGCCAGAGAGACTGCAGGTTGGTCAAAGAATTTAGTTCCTGGTCGAGGAGAATTTGCCTCTGGTCCTGAGAAGTAGATAATACACTGGAGGCCTAAGCAGGGTTTCTTGGGTGCGGAATTCCAGGCTCCATCCTGCAGGCTCCAAGGTTGTTGTGCCAAGAAGAGGTGCTATAAGTTCAGTGTATGGGCATCATGGCTCTAAGGGTGGGCGGACCAATCAAGAAGAGCACTAAACAGGAGCTGAAAATTTATTAATTTTCATTATATTTGCATCAAAATCTAATGAATCAGTCAGATGAGTAGTGTTCTCTAATATATCAGCCACAAGATTTTGAATAAAATGGATAATCTGTACAAGTAACTAGAGAATAAACATTCACTTAGTTATCATAGAACAGGCATAAAAATGTTATATATTAGGACATAAAACAATTAGAAACAAGTATTAAAAATGTATATTATATAAGTGTGCAGACCTTGTTGGCCAGTGAGTGTCAACTTCTGTCACCATAGCAGTGGTTGGCAACCTTTATTTTCAACTGAGCCAAATCTCGCCAAAACCAAATTTATTTTGAGAGCCACACAGGGCGAGCACTGACAGAGGCTAGAAGCAGAGTCCTGACTCCTGGAGCGGCAGCCAGGCACACAGAAGAACCAAATTAAAAGTGTAAAGAGCCACATGTGGCTGACCACTGCTAGTGCATTCAGTGACTAAGGGAAGTTGACTTTCTTCTAATAATGCTTATATAGCACTAAAAGAGGAACTGAGATATTAGAAGGGTAACAGTACATAGACAAATGTGTGTGCATGCCTACATCTGTGTGTGTGTGTGTGTGTGTGTGCGTGTGTGTGTGTAGGTGAGGCCATGGGGAGAAGCTCAGTATGACCAATGGGATTTAGAAGTGTTTTGTGAGCAATGCAGTGTTGATAGGTTTTATCTCCTTTAACAGGAGCTTTAGGAGAAAGAGGAAGGACAACCTAAGGTCAAGCCCAATTGGAATCTCTAGGTAGGGGGCGTTGCCCCTCTTTGTACAGTCTTACCCCATCTCAGTTCAGTGATTTTTCTGAAGCTTTCAGCCTCAAGGAGAATCCCCAGGAACAACTGCTTTACAGGATCCCCTGGAACAAATAGCTCTACAGTTCTATCTGCCAAGTGATTTAAGAACAACATCACAAAGGTAATCCGACATATAAGTACATCTTAATCAAATACGATATAATAAATAAGTGGTTTTGGTTCAAGTTCCTTGCAACAGAAATAAATCCCAAAACCAGAGTTAGAAAAGGTGATTTATTTTTCTTTAATCAATGAACACTAGCAAGAACATTAAAAAGGATACAGAACAGGCTCACAGGGCCAGAGAGATAGCACAGCAGTAGGGAGTTTGCCTTGTATGCAGAAGGACGGTAGTTGGAATCTCGGCATCCCATATCACCCCCCAAGTCTGCCAGGGGTGATTTCTGAGCATAAAGTGTAGCCCCTGAACGTTGCTGGTAGTGACCCCAAAACAAAACAAAACAAAAATAGTGAATTGCTAGGCCAATTGCCATAGAACACAATGAGAGTCAATTATCATAGAAATGTTGGTTAAGAGCATAAATTCATCTCAAAATAAAGGTGAGGGAAATGAGATCCCAATAGCCACTGGCCAGTGATTAGTCCTAAGGAAGTTCACCTCCCTAACAGTTCCATCCTTGCTACGTGAAGGATCAAGTTTCCAGTTTACAAGTTTCCAGAAAATACTATTTGTCTCAAAGAAGAAAGTAATGACATTTGCAAGTTATGTGAGACATAAGGAGGTCTAAGTACTAAGACGCTGAAAAATCTGAAACAACAATAAAATTAGAATTTAATAATAAAATATAATAATAAAATCTGCCAACTGTAGCATATGTTTACATACTAATAATTCACATAGTAAGAAACACTTAAACTGAATGCCATTTTTAGAGGAAGTAGAATAGTGTACTTTAGTGCTAGAAGGAGGGACAATGGGAAATTATTCTTTCATATGGATGATTAAGTTCTGGAAATACATAGCTGTGCTAGTTGTACAACGTCTTGAATAAATGTAATGTCACTGAATTGTACCCTTAAAATGCTAAAGCAATTAACTTATATTACTACATAATAGAAAAATAAATAATGTCATATGTGCGTTTCCAGCTCATATACATGGTATCTGCACACACACACACATTTTGCCCTCATCTTCTCTCTTGTGAAACATAATTTTATACTTTAACTATGGAACTTATATCAGGGCACTCTCCATCTCTGAAGAAGCCTGCCTTTTTCTTGAGCATACTACTCTCCTTTTTTTTTTTTTTTTCTTGTAGAGGGGTGGGTTTTTGGGTTGCACCTGTTGGCATTCAGCGGTTACTCCTGGCTCCATGCTCAGAAGTCACTCTTGGCATGTTCAAGGGACCATATGGGATGCTGAGATTCGAACCAGGATACATCCTGTGTTGGCTGCATGCAAGGCAAATGCCTTTTTTTTTGTTTTTTTTGGGGGGGTCACACCTGGCAGTGCTCAGGGGTTACTCCTGGCTCCATGCTCAGAAATTACTCCTGGCAGGCACGGGGGACCATATGGGGCACCGGGATTTGAACCGATGACCTTTTGCATGAAAGGCAAACGCCTTACCTCCATGCTATCTCCCGAGCCCCGGTAAATGCCTTTTCCTGTGCTATTGCTCTGGCCCCTACTCTCTTGCTTAACTCCTTCCCCTTCTTCAGTATCTCTAAATAAAATCTGGTTTTACTTAAAAGAAAATAGTTATTAAAACTATTTAGAACATATAATGAAAATATAACATCAAAACTTTGGGATCAAGTAATAGAATTAGAAAGAAATTCATAATCCTAAGTGACTATATTGAAGAATAAGAACCTGGTACAAGTTAATTATTTAAATGAATATAGAAAATATTAATATAAGAAAAATAATTTGAACTCGAAAAATCATCAACCTTAATTAGATTGTTTAAGAAAAAAGAAAAGATGGTATAAATAATAATATTGGAAGCTGTGTGGGGAGAAGAAGGGATAGTAAACAGATAAAATAGAGACTTTACAGAATTCTTATAGTTGGGGGCAGAGTGGTAGCACAGTGGGTAGGGCATTTGCCTTGTTCACAGTCAACCTGGGTTCGATCCCTGGCATCTCATATGGTCTACCAAACCTGCCAGGAATGATTTCTGAGTGCAGAGCCAGGAGTAACCCCTGAGCATTGCTAGATGTGTCCCCCCAAAAAAAAATCCTTATAGTCTTTTTATTTCTGGTTATAATGAAATGATGAGGTTCATACTCATCTTCCCATTGTAAATATATATGAAACAAAATCACTGAAGATGCTATTCTCAGACAATGCACAAGAGGTAAGATAAGATTCTGAGTCTCAAATAAAAGGATAAACATGAGGTGAATTCTCTGCCTGAGGACATTTCCCAACTAGCACAAGGAAGGACAAACCTATAAAACAATAATGATAGGCCTGGACAGAGAAATGCAAATATTGAAGTTTGGGGCTGTTAAAGTTGCTGGTATTTGTGATAACAAAACACAAGTAGGAAAGAATTATCTAAAGAAAGAATCACTGAAATAGCTTTCTCTGGACTCTTTAAACTGAACTATACATGCAGAGAAAGACTGAGATTATTGACAGGAGAGAACTTCTAGGGGATTGTGAGAAAACTGAGATTACAAGGGAAACTAATGTGGCACACTTCTGAAAATATACTAAAAAATCAGAGTGAAGAGAACTCACAAGCAACCCTGCACTCAACTAAAGTCACAGGGTTTCTGTGCCAAAAAAAAAAAAAAAAAAAAAAGCTGCTTTAACCTCATTAACCTCAGAGTAAAAATCATTCTAGTCTGTTTTAAAAGGTGAAAAATCAAGCTTCAGTGGAATTCACCATAAAATCTTGAACTCCTTAAAGACAAACAATACAAGTCAAACTCTTTTTTTGGGGGGAGGGGGGTCATACCCGGCAGCGCTCAGGAGTTACTCCTGGCTCTATGCTCAGAAATCGCTCCTGGCAGGCTCGGGGGACCACATGAGATGCTGAGATTCGAACCAATGACCTTCTGCATGAAAGGCAAAAGCCTTTTGTTGTTGTTGTTGTTGTTGTTGTGTTTTGGGCCACACCCAGTGATGCTCAAGTGTTACTCCTGTCTATGCACTCAGAAATTGCTCCTGGCTTGGGGGACCATATAGGATGCCAGGGGATGGAACCTTGCTCCATCCTAGGCTAGCACATGCAAAGCAGAGAATGCCTTGCCTCTTGCGCCACTGCTCCAGCCCTAAGCAAAACTCTTAAAGCTGAACACATATTAAAAAAAAAAAACCTCTTTTTTTATTAATGTAAACGTGATTCAAAATAAAAAAAAAGTCAACAAAAACAGTCTGAGATATTGGAATTAGTGCACAAAACCTTTGAAACAATACTAAAATATGTTCAAGAGCTTGGGAGAAAAATTGCAATGATAGGATGAACCATTAAGTTCAGCAGGAAACCAGAAATATAAGAATTCATCTAGAAATTCTAATACTAAACTAACTTAAAAATTTAAATTTTCAAATTTTAAGAAAAAAAATGTTTTTTTTTTTTTGGATTTTGGGCCACACCCGGCAGTGCTCAGGGGTTACTCCTGGCTGTCTGCAGGCACGGGGGATCATATGGGCCACCAGAATTCGAACCAACCACCTTAGGTCCTGGAGTGGCTGCTTGCAAGGCAAACACCGCTGTGCTATCTCTTCAGGCTCAAATTTTAAGAAAATTATAAACTTATATATACAGATTTTTCTGATATTTTCTAGCAGAGAGACTTATACCCAGACATTTCACAGTCAAAGGTTGACAAGCAAAGATGAGTAGAAAAAATTTTAAAGGCAGCAGGAGAAAAAATATAATAGGAAAAATTTTAAAAAGCATACATACACATTAGAAAAATAGTACAGGATTAATGTCTTGAATATATCCGACCTGAGTTTTATTCCCAGAACCACATGTGGTCTGATGGGTTTAATCTCCTAGCACCATGAGGAGTGATTACCTGAATAGAGCATGTATTAAGCCCTGAATGCCACTGGGTATTGTCCTCAAACCAAAAACAGACAAATGGGTATGTGGAGATAAGTCATAGAAATGAAGAGTATAGGAATGGAGGCTCTGACATTCATCCCTGAACACCACCTATGTGAGTCCAGTGGTCTATGAACAATGATGTAATGAAGTGGTCTTATTGGCCTCTAGGACATCTTGGTACAAGTGGCATTGCATCTCTGATGCAAGCAATGAACCATCCAGCCTCATTGATAAATTTCTACTGGGAATACCCACCAGATCCTGCTGAGTATATCTTGAGAAGTGCCCTCCCCAAAAATAAAACATTACTGGATAAATATAGCCACATTTTAAAGTGCTAAAATAAAAATATATTAATATAGAATTCTAGATTCAATACAAATAGTCTTAAAAATAAAAAATATTTTTATCTAAAGAACAATTGAAAGAATGTATTACCAGCTCAGCTTCACCATGAAATATTAAAAGAACTATTTAAAGCTGTGAGAAATGATATCAGAAATTTTAACCTTCATACATGGATAAATAAAGTGTTTATTTAAAAAAACAGGCATATATTAGAGCTCCATAAATAAGATCATGTTTCATTTTTCTTGAGAAAGACTAGAATCTTCCATTACTGATATACATGTCATATTAAATATAGACACACAAATATGTCAATCACATACCTCTTCATAGTATAAACAATAAGTTCAGATAAATTTAACTTTTTTTTTGTTTTTTGTTTTTGTTTAGAGTCAGGGTTTACACCCGGCTCTAAGCTCAGAAATCTCTCCTGACTGGCTTGAGGGATCATATGGGATGCCAGGATTCGAACCATGATCCTTCTGCATGCAAGGCAAATGCCCTACCTCCATGCTATCTCTCCTACTCCTGAACATTCCATTTTGAAAACAAAATTATCAGTGCATCAAGTCAAAAGCTCATGCATTGGTAAATGAATTTATTTTTACTTAAGATAAAAATGTAAGCAATATATAAAATCAAGCCAAAATATAAAAACCAACAAATATAAAAATATAAAAAAACCAACAAACTCAACTATATTCTTATTTATAATAAAAAGTTCTCTTAATAACAACATAATCCTTATTATGATAAAAGCCTTATTGCACATCATTTTTCAGACAAAGAAGTTTCTAGAGCAGCCTAGTGTTTCTCAGGCTGACTAGTGTTTCTCAAGCTATTCTCAACTGTGGCCTGCTTCTCCTTCTATTTACAACTTGATACCCACCCTCTGCCCTACTAGTTGGCCTCCTAGTTCAATGCCATAGTCTCCATTATATGATTTTTCACCCCATGAAATATGCTGGGTTTTCACAGGGACCAGATATATGTCACCAGTTATAAAACACTGTTCCTGAAAACAGTTTAAAATTTCATGAAAGTCAGTAAGAAAAATATAATCATACCTACTATAAAAATGGGAATTATTTATCATATAGCTCACACACGGTAAATAATAATGGTCAGTTAATGGAAAATTGTTCAACTTCTTCAGTCATCAAGAAAATATAAATTAGAGCATACCAGAATATCCATTTAAACTCCCCATAACATAAAATAACTAGTGATAAAATCAATTAATGACACAATTATGGTGAAACAGGAACTATGCCACTTTGTTCAGGGAAGTTTTTTAGAATAATCAATCATACTGAAAAGAAATTAGATGGTACATTGTCAGGTTGAGGGGACATATATGCTCAGTGAATTCTTTTAGTTTTTCCTAAGTGACACAAAAGGAACTCATGCATGTGAGCAGAAATACGTTTGCACAGTCATACTTACAATAGTCAAGGTTACAACAATATCTTAATATAATACATGTGGAGACTGTCTATCTGCCTTTAGTAATGGCTAAAAATTGACTTTTTCACATAGTTAAGTACTCCCAATAGTAATTTGATATACTACTGGGAACACACGCTGTATGCACTCTCTCATCAAATAACATAAAGTGGTATCTGCAAGGAAATTTTCTCCTTAACATGATAACCCTGAAAGTTAAAATAAATGGTAAAGAATCATAAGTATATTTGTCATTGAAAATCAAGGGCAAATTCTCAGACTCCCTTGCAATGTAGTATGATCATTCAACTCAACGCCATGACTGAATCACAAAAGGACAAGCTCTCTCTCAGAAGGATAGAAAGTCCAAGAGCAATTGTAAAGAAGGAATATGAGGGTTGAGATTATAAAAAGTAGATAGTAGAAATATGAGTTCCTTATTCAATGGCACTACACTCAGACACTTCAATGAAGGGGAAACTTTATTCTGTCTTATTTAAAACCATTATATCACCTGATCTTTACTAGAAAATTTACAATAGTATGCTATCCTATACATCACCAAATCACCTGAATCTCTTTTCTAAGATAACACAAGAGTTGGTAGATAAAATCAGATGAAGGTAGCAGTCAAACAGAATAATGGTAACAGATAATCAGTATCTTTCATGTGAATATTCATTAGGCCTACTCCCAAGTTTTCTGTCATTTCATATCAATGCTCTGAGAGTTTCTGACCTGTTTGTTCAGTGCTCATTTCCATTGCTAGCATAGAGGCTTTCTCATTCTAATAAGAATATTAGAAACTTACTATATCTATCTTACATAATTTTGCTCCACCTATAATGCAATGAAGAAAGTTTTATCATTCCCACCACTACCACCAAAGGGACTAGAGATTACAATTTTGCTTCATGTTGGCTTAATAGCTCTATTTTTAGTATGATTAATCAGAAAAATCATTACAGAAAAATAATTTTCTATAAGAATAAAGACAAGGAATTCTTTCTGCATCATGTATCATCTATAACTTTGGTGTGATTCTAAGTTTGAACAGGGTTTTCTTTCATTCTAATTTGCAAGAACTCTGGACTGTTATGGGCTGCTGTTTCTCATTTCTCACTTTCTCCAATTGACCAAAAGATAATGATGCTTTGTGGTGAGAGAGAGAGAGAGAGAGAGAGAGAGAGAGAGAGAGAGAGAGAGAGAGTGTACTAATGGCCCTGGATTGTTTCTTCCAATTGGCTGTGATATTGAGGATGTGAAAAAAAGAAGAAATTGTTCAATTAAAATCTGGACAGAGACTGCAGTAGGCTCTGAATAATGAAGAGGTCAGTCCCAACATACGAAGAGCCACATAGAGTTATGACTTCTAGTCACCAGACTCAGCAGAGAGGTTTCTATTGAGATCAATATACATACTTCCTCCCAAAGCCCAATTACCTAGTGGTTTCCTGAATTTCAGGGTCATCAAAAGACTTTAAAAATGTATTTGAGTTGAGGTGATACGTTCATTAAATGTATGAAGCTTTTTCAATCTGAAGCATTCTAGTAAAAATGATCCTTTTCTCTAAATTCTTTTCAAACCAAGAGCTATGTATTTCTAGCAAACAAAGGAAAACATCAAAAAATTGGGGCTGCAGGGAATAAATCATGATTTTACAAAAAAATAAAAATCTTATATTTGTCTGATTCCTTTTTTTACTCTCTGTTGAAGCACATGTCTAAACATCCTCAATTAGAGTGGTGCACAACAGCCTAACTACTTTGTAATTGTAGAGAAACCGCTAACAGCATCCATGTGTTTTCTTTACTAGGAAAGAATACAATATAGTGTTCACAAATAAAAAATTCTGAGATGAGAGATTTGAGATGAAGGGAGACTGTGCCTGAGAGGCTAAATTATAAAAACCTTCCCGATTTTGCTTCTCATCAGCCCTGCTGGGTCTGAGGAGAAAATCAGAGCCTTATTCTTTCACTGCAGGCCAGGTTTCACTGCATAAAGATGTCCTCTTATGTTTTTTTTTTCATTATCTTTTGCTTCCTTTTATGAAAGATTCTTTATTTTACTGGACTACAGTTTAAAATAGCATCAATATTATAGTTCCATTTTTCAATGGTAAAGATTGGTTTCTAAGGAAAAAAAATCATCTCCTCAAATTAGGCATGTGCTGCCAGTGCCATTTGAGTGTTAAAATTTTATTTCTGAAATGGAGACAAATGTGGCAAAAATATTCTCTTCCCTTCAACTTCTGGCAAAAAATTGTCAATGGCAGCTATGAGCTGAGAGAGTTTTCAAAAGGAAAAGAACATTCAAGAGGCCAAGTATGCTGGAGGTTTCATTTTCCTTAGTCAAAAGCAGCATTTCAGAACAAATAGAAACACTCTCTTAAGATTTAATTAATCATCTTCATGGGCATTATCTTTTGTATCCTGACATAGAATGGGGCATGTGTTTGCACTCATACTCGTTTTTTTATGGTTCACAGAATACTGAAATTAAAATATTATACCAAGAGGGCTTTCTGTGAAATTGAAAGGGCACATCTGACAGATTTATCCACGTAGAAAACATTAGAGACTTTGAAATAATCTTAGTGTCTTTAAAATCGATCAAATAATATGTGGGAATTTACTACGTGCCTTAAGCCACGTTCATCTCTGTAAAGGAAAACACACACTCCTTTGTCCATAAGGAAGTAAGGAGGAAATATGATACATATTAAAAATAAAAGAATAATGACAAGTCAAAAAGTCAAAGAACTGTGTACCACAGGAGCATTGTTTTTACCCAACTTACTTGTCTAGAATTAGATTCTGGAACAATGCCATCTGTTTTCTGTGAGTGATTTCTAGAAGCAACTGAAATAAAATTCACTGAATTCAATTCAAATAAACTTTGCTCAATTATTTATTATAAAGTTGTTGAAAACACCACATCTCTCAAATGAAGAAATAAATTAAAATTATAGAAATAATAAGCAAGGAGATGTTGTGAAATATAGGTATCAAAGGACTTATAGAGGAAATAAAAGAAAATCAGAAGAGAAACTTTAAAAGAGAGAGGACCTAGGTATGCTCTGAGGAAAAAAAGGTAAGTTATACACTTTTAAAGAGCACTTGCTGGAAAGAGAATTGGAAATACTATCATTATGCATTACTTCATAAACCAACAAAGATTTATTAATATATCTTATTAGGCATCAAGGATTAAAAATAAAGTAAATGTTAGATGGCAAATTGCTAATCTGGTGAAGCAAGGTAAGACTATGCACTACATGATTTTGTCTATTTCATGCTTTCCTGAGTTTTTCCTATTTCATCACATCATAATATAAGATAGAGCCAGATGTACTTAGATTGCTAAAGATTAGCTAAAACTATTTTGACAGGTGGAGAAAAAATAGCAAATAATTTGCTGTTGCTTCTTTTCTTCCTTTCTTATTTTTCAGGAAAACCTTTAAGAAGCATATGATACATATGCCATATACCACACACAGACACAACTGGTAAATGTCTGTGGCAGAGATTGGGGATATCAATCAGGATACCAACCTCAAGTTGGGCAATGTCCAAGAAGACTGCTGACAGAAAGAAGACATCAATGACTGAAGTGGTCAGAGCCAACAATCATGTGGAAGCTGAACAGCCTGAAGACTTCTGACCTTTGGTTGGAGGATCACTGATCCAGTAATCATGGTGGCTTTTCTCTTGCCGACCAAAAAGCACTGCAGCTCGGTTTATTCCTGCATACTGCCAGAAGGCTGCAACTAAAGGCCTGTCACCTCTCTGGTAAGATTTAGCAGAAATCTGTGACAACTCAGGATACTTTTCACTTTCGGCCACATTCAAAAAGGAAGTTGTGTTCTGAAACCCTGGAGAAGTGTTGGAGATATGGAAGAAAATTTCTCATCACTAGTCCAAGTTTTGACTGAATGGTAGCAAAAACTATCTTTGTTCTGTACATCCTCATTTGCCTGATGCATGCATAGTTATATATAGGTACAGAGAAATACAGAAAAATATATACAGATCAAACAAAATGTAGCAGTATAACATTTTGGATTGGTCCCATAAGACCCAGAAATCTAACAAGGATAAGGACTGGTCTACCTCATTGTTTCTCAAATTTACTAATCATGACTCTTCTAGAATGATTATTTAAAATGCCAGCTTCTAGGTATCTGTCCCACAGATCAGATGTTTTGGAATCTGTGTTTCTCACCAGAATTTCCTGTGACCCTTATAATTAGGTCAGTTTGAAGAAAGCTGCTTCATCAAGCATGGGAAAAATATACCTTCACCTGCTTCTAGCACCCAATAGGCACCTTACCAGTTGATCTTGGCAGTGAGGCTTCTCATAGGCTGTTCTTGGCTACCATAGGTACTCACTGTTAATCCTCACAGTCACCATGTTATATGAGGATAGAACTAATGTCTTATCAGTAGTTTATGTTTATAAATAATAGATTCATGAGTTAAGACTCACAATTTTAAAATGCTCATATAAGTCACTGGGCATATTATCACATAAGCCATCTACTGTGGTTAAGCTAGAAGACAAATCTTGTTGGTTTAGTGACTCTCTGAAACCATCCTTGTACTATATGAATTGTAAAAATGTGGCTAATTGAAGTTAAGATGGAGGCTGCAAGGAAAGTCTTGCAAAAATCTGCCTACAAGAAAAGCATGTTGATATTACCAGGAATTCTGGTCAATTCCTGAGTGAAACCACATCTTTGGAAAAGTCTTTTCAGCTATCTAGTCAGAATTTTGACTAGAAAGGGCAATTAGCTAGTACCTGGTTGGATTTTAGCTGTCCTGGTTACTATGTTTCTTTCCAATAAAAATATTCACATAAGTGATGTTTACTTCTCCGGTCAGCCTTTCAAATCTGTGATACATCAAGTGTATTTTAGCTTAGTGTTTTCATTTGGGATCCACAATCTTTAGTGCTCAGCAGTTACTTCTGGTTCTGTGCTCTGAAATCACGACTGGTGAAATTCCAGGGACCAGATAAGAAGCTGAAGATTGAACCTGAGTCTGCCAAGTTTAAGACATCTCTATAGTTTAAGCTTTAAAGTTCATCAGATTTCATCCAATTGATTTGCATTATCTTAGGTGCATTTCATAATCTCTCCTATCCTTTTCTAAAAATCTGAAATATGCAGATAAAAGATAGTATCAATCTCACTGATCTTTTATTAGAATTAAAAATGAATATAGAGGGGCTGGAGAAGTGGAGCAAGCAGTAGGGCATTTGCCTTGCATGTGCTAACCTGGGACGGACTGTGGTTGGATCCCCCGGCGTCCCATATGGTCCCCCAAGCCAGGAGCAATTTCTGAGGGCATAGCCAGGAGTAACCCTTAAGTGTCACCTGGTTTGACCCAAAAGCAAAAAAAATAATTAATATAGAGAATTTAGCCAAGTACCTGGCAAGCAATATAGTCTTACCAGAGTCTTTTCTGCCATTATTCCCAATTTGACATTTATCCTTGCTATCAAAATCTTACTATTGACTTGTGAATGTGTGTATGTATGATTTTCCTATTCAGACTGTGTTAGGTTGTGAAAACCAGTCTAAAATTTAGATTTTATATCATTTCCGGTTTCATTCATTCTAAACACCTCAAATGATATTCTTTGCACTAATTCAATTATGCATTCACTTACATATGAGTTCATCCTAACTTTGGGAATTACTTTAGACTACCTAGAAGTATGAAAGCTATTTTTTTACCTAGTTTAACTATTAGCAACTACAATGTCTGGTTTTTTTATTTAGCCAGGAAATAAAAAATTGCTGCACATTGACTTCATTCCCTTGGAAAGCACTGATTGAATGCAGGATTAAGTCTTTTAATAAAAACTATCACTCTTTTTAGCCAAGCATTTTATAGTTTATAAAGTTTTTTAATATAATTTTTATTTTTAAACATGTTGGGTTACATAACGTTGGCAATCATATTTTAGGTACAAATAAACATAAAATCAGGGGAACTCTCATCACCAAAAAGTCCTCAGTCCACCTCAGTTCCAATCCTAGTTCCCATATCCTCTCCCCTACCGCCCCCCCCC